>WWET01000416.1:693604-721533 GCA_011038615.1 Limnodynastes dumerilii
CCCCCCCCCCCCCCCCGGGAGGGCAGGAGATTCCTGAGGCATCTCCCTTTTTACCCCTCAAGTTCCCGCCCAGAGACCATAGCAGCCCACATACCCGTTGTATCCTGACCCTATCAGACCAGCGCAGGTAGGTATCTCACATTTTTCCATTATCATTACAAGTACTTAGTCATGCCCTTCGGCCTGCAAGCATCGGCAGTTTTTCAGGATTTTATGAACGATTTTCTGAGAGACTTTCTTTGAAAATTTGTTATCATTTACCTTGATGATATCCTGATTTTCTATCCCTCCCAAGAGCAACATACATGTCATATCAAACTTGTTCTGAACAAATTATGTGAAAACAAGCAATGTGCTGAACTTGAAAAATGTGAGTTTGAAATTACTCAGGTCACGTTTTTGGGATATATCATTTCTCCCTGGGGCTTCGCCATGGACCCCAAAAAAGTCAAGGCAATCCTGGAATGGGAACAACCTTCAGACCTCAAAAGCCATCCAATGTTTTCTTGGATTCTCCAATTACTACAGAGGCTTCGTCCGGTCTTTTTCTACCTTAACCGCTCCCATTTTAGCCCTCACCAGGAAAAATGCAGATCCTAGCAATTGGTCTGACAACGCTGTTAGGACTTTCAAGGCTCTAAAAAAGGCATTCACCACAGCTCCAATCCTCAGATATCCTAATCTGGAATTACCTTTTTTCATTGAAGTGGACACCTCAGAGGTTGGAGCAGGAGCAGTCCTCTCTCAGAAAGACCCAAATTATTGAATATTATACCCTTGTGCCTATTTCTCCAAACAATTCTCAGCTGCAGAAAAAAATTATTATGTTGGCAATCGGGAGCTCTTGGCGATTAAAATGTAATTAGAAGAGTGGAGGCACTGGTTGGAGGGTTCGGACCATACCATCATGGTCCTCACTGACCACCCAAATCTCGCCTATATTGGGTCGACAAAGCACCTAAATCATCGTCAGGCGCGCTGGGCCCTATTCTTTACCCGTTTTATTTTTTTTTTATCCCATATAGACCAGGATCCTTGAATTGTATGGCAGACGCTCTCTCTCGATCTTTTCCCGAACACGGATCCTCCTCCCATCCTTTATCCCCACCTCCATTATTGCCGGACTCACCCTAGATTTACAGACTCAGCTACTGGCAGTCCAGAATCTTGCCCCTAAACAGGTCCCTAAAGATCTTATGTTTGTTCCCAAACACCTTAGGAAGAAGGTCCTCGAAGAGAACCATTATTACAAATCCGCTGGCCATGTTGGAATCCAAAAGACCTTGAACCTCCTCTCCCGGTCAGTTTGGTGGCCTGACATGGCACAAGATGTGCAATAATTCATCAACTTCTGCACCCTCTGTGCTAGAAGCAAGACTCCTAGATTGCTTCCTATTGGACCTCTTCTCCCTCTTCCTATTCCTCACCTTCCGTGGGCCAATCTATTGATGGATTTCATTACTGATCTCCCACAGTCCCAGGGTTTCACTTCTATCTGGGTGGAAGTAGATAGATTCAGTAAAATGGCTCACTTTATTCCGTCATGGGGCCTTCCCAATGATCAGACCCTGTACACCCTTTTTGTGAAACACATCATTAGACTTCATGGCTTACCAGAAGAAATCGTTTCTAACAGAGGCTCACAGTTTGTAGCGACATTTTGGAAATCTTTCTGAAAGACCTTAGGTATCAAGATCAACTTATCTACCGGCCAGATTGAGAGAGTCAACCAGTCTCTGAAGCAATTCTTACGCTGTTATGCCACCAAATACCAAGAAACTTGGTCTGAAGATATCAATTGGGCAGAGTTTGCCCACAATAATGTCAGCCACTCCTCCACTGCTGTCTCTCCATTTTTCTGTAATTATGGGTTCAACCCCAGGGCAAATTCCTTAACTTCTACTACTGCCACCCCCAATCCTGGGACAAAAATGACGGTTAGGAGGATAAAGTCCATCGGGAGATCATTGCCTCCATCTTACAGCCATCAGGACCAAGGACAAGGCAGATCAACACCGGTTCAGGTGTTCCTTCAGATTTGGGGACAGAGTGTGGAGTGTGGTTATCCACTAGGAACATCAGGCTCAAACAACCCTCTAGGAAGTTGGGGCCACAGTACATCGGTCCATTCTCTATCATCCAGAAAATTAACCTGGTGGCTTTCAGACAAAATCTTTCATGGACTCTTAAAATCCCAAACTCCTTTCATGCCTCCCTCCTTAAGCCTTTGAGAAATTTCAAAAGATTTGGCAGATCAGCCATCCAAAAACCTGGACCAGTGATGGTGGGAGATCAGGAGGAATATGAGGTGGAAGATATCCTAGACTCCAAGAAAGTCAAGAATCAATTCCATTACCTAGTCCACTGGAAGGGTTATGGACTGGAGGAGAGATCCTGAGTACCTGCCAAAAATCTCCATGCCCAGATATTAAAGGGAAAAATTCCACAAGAAATTCCTGGGTAAACCAGGTCATAGGGGTCTCTTAACCCCTCGTTAAGGGGGGGTACTGTTACATGCCACCGTGCCATGCAATCCAGCATGTAACTTGTTTACCTTCTCTCTACCGGCTTCTGCAGCATCTTCCGATGCGTGCCTGTGTTGGGTCGGGCATGTGCTCAGGGGAATTACTGAGGAACAGCCTATCAGGTTCTGGGGACTGAATCCTGCTGTCCAATCAGAGGACAGCAGATCCTATATTAACACTGGCAGTGTCAGTTAAACACTGCTGGTTATAGAGTCTGTTTATCAGTTCTGTGATCTGCCCCTCTTGTGTGCCTAATGCCTTGCGCCTAGTGTATTGCGTTTTTGAGTGCCCTGCTTCTAGTGCACTGCTTCTCTCCAGCCCAGTTCCTTGTTATTTCTCCAAGTGTCTCCAGTCTTCCCTCTCTTGCTTCCTAGCATTCCATGCCTCTCCTGTGTGATTGCTCCAATCTCTCCTTCCAGGGGAGGTTCCCTCTCTTACCCCGGTTGTGAGTAGTGATAGTCCTTGTCAGTCCTGTCTGTCTAGTCCAGTCCTGGTTCTCCCACCTCCGTCCAGTATGGTGTTCATTGTGGTTTGTCACAGGTCAGCCTCTGCTGACCTTGTCTCTTCCCGCTTCCCTGCTCTGCCTACATCTCCCGCTACTCCTCCTTCTTGGTTTTCCATTTCTTCTCCTACGAGTTCAGTTCTGGGGGTCGCGACATGTTATTGGGGCACAGCCAATTCCATCCCCACCATCAGGGGCCCTGGTGAAATCCAACAGATAGCGGAGACTCTGCACCCTGGTAACCGAATTCTTAACAACTGGAATAATAGTGGCTGGTGGCTTATCCCATATTTGATCAAATATGTGTAACGAACATTTCTGTGTTTTATTTTACAGATAGAACAGTAGAGTTTGTTACTGGTTTATGGCAGTGTGCTGGGGCTTTCCTTTTGTTTCTGTGGCAAGCAGATTAACCCCCTGCCTTTCACGCACCTGTTTAACATATACTTATAAATTGATTGAGCAACTTCCATTCTGTTTTTTTTCAACTGGAATAATTCTCCAGCTATTTTATTTCTGCTACAAGCTTTG
Source organism: Limnodynastes dumerilii (assembly GCA_011038615.1). NCBI lineage: Eukaryota > Metazoa > Chordata > Amphibia > Anura > Limnodynastidae > Limnodynastes > Limnodynastes dumerilii. The sequence continues at coordinate 697,163 of WWET01000416.1, forward strand.
AAAGGGGAGGAGATTCTCCCTGCTATGATTTTTTTCAAACTGGATGTTTCAGAATCACCTACAATAAGGTTTAGGTAACTGTAAAGTATTCTTTTTAACTTTCTTGGCTTTTTCAAGCCAGGAAACGTAGCTACCAGGACTTTTTTAAGCCAGGACTACCTTTCCTGGTTTGAAAAAGTGTCCTGGTAGGCACGAAACACATCGCCTGCTGCTTTACCATTGTTGTCACAGATGCTGGTGTCTACACAACCTTTGACATGACATAGCCATGATCATTGGACTTTTGCTGCAATTACAGATCTAAGTGCTGCATCCACTGCGTGAGAGATAACATGCATCACCATCTCCCTACCTCTGTACACCACACTTGGAGCCACCACGGTGCCAGGCTGGCCACCCGATACCAAAGATCTTCTATACTTTGAGCCTGCATGTCTCACAGTGAGTGAGATTATCATCCTTCAACGGAGCTGGGTAATGTTCCCATACAATTAACTGCATATGCCTATATATGTCTATACCTGACTGAGCATTACTACCATTTGGAAATTTAATCTATTTTATACCTCACAGAGAGTGAGACTATCGTATAACAAAGCTGGTTAACGCTCTCATATAACTAATTGCTTATGCATATTGCTACTCCTATACTAGACTGTGTTTCCCTATTATTTGGAAATCACATTTATTGGAAGTGACTTGCCATTCCCCCATTGCTATTATCTCACACTGAACCATAGTGTGACTACTTTATTCATTGATCTGCATCATTTATTTCTGTCATCTGTGACACATTATTTTAGCATACTGCCAACTATATGGGATATTACCTATTGTTTATGATATTTTTATAATGCTTGCAACTCACAGTTTGCTTGTCATTTATTGTTTTTATGTGAATGACATTTTTTTTTATTTGTCAATGCAGTGGTTTTATACTATATTTTATTGTTCAACCATCACAAGCTATTAATTTTCTAATCAGACATTTAAAGTCATCATATCAGCGCTGTCTACTATCTGTTTTGGTACTTTTTTTGTGTGGTCGAGGTGCCCTTTGTGATAGCTGCGATCATTGGTGGTGCTGGAGTGCGACACGTTCTGTGTTTGTAGGTATATTTTTTAAAAGACGAGCATATTATAGCTTACCTTCTTTCACAAAACACTAAGAACATCCACCAAGCATTGCAATCATGCAGCCCCCAATTTCTCCATAAACTCTGCATTAATCTCAGCAGTGCCTCCACTTGAACAATAAAAAAATTAAATGTCTGCATCAAAAGAACTTTAAGTATATATAAAAAAAGGTTTATTTACAAAAACAAATGCAAGCACTGTGATAACATTGGGGCAGATCCTGAACTACGCATTTCCGCGAATTTACGTGTGGCGGACACGTAAATTCGCAGATTTGTATGCACTGCGCATGCGCACCGCAGAAAATACGCACATTCACGTAGCGTATTTTCAAACGTAAGGAGATTTCACGTATTGCTAACGTAAATACTTACGTGTGGGCGTGCCAAATTTACGTTAGTGACCAATACGTGCGTTTTACACGAAGTAGGCGGGGGGTGGTATTTAAAGTGTACAGTATGGGCGTGCTAAGCTGCGTACGTTCGCGTAGTCTGTACGCCCGTTAGCGGACGTATTCTGTTCTGTTACGTAAAGTTAAGGTAGGGTTTGGGTCCCGTAATTTGTGAAAATACGTCCGTGCAAGGGGTGTGCCGTGGGGAGTGTATTGACCTTACGTGTACGAAAATACGCACCGCTAAAATACGTACGCACACACGTTGTTCTGGATCTACCCCATTATCACCAAAATTTTAAACATGAAATGCTCTCCTGAAGCAAGCCATCAGTGTCTTTTATAGTCTTTTACATAGATAGGTGGTCTTCTTAATGACAAATGAAATTCTGATGTCTCATTCGTCTAAGGGTCTTTTCTAGGCTAGAGTTTCTGTATATCTTAGTGAAGAAATAGTTGATTAGAGTTCTTGGAATTACCTCTTTCATTGCTGCTCACTGTTACGATTGGCCACTGGGGATTGCACCCACAGTGGGGAACCGCAGCGTGGTGTGCTGACTGGAACCCAGGTACTCTCCGGAACCCTCCCATACAGTACACACAAGACCAGATATAAAGTAAGGCAAACAGGTTTATTGGTCAAGTACTGAATTCTCTCAATAGTAAGCAGCATATAAATATTACAAACTGCAATATCTGAACTTCCAAATAGGTGAGCACAGAGGTAAGTAATACACCCAGGGAAATACAACAGATATACTACGAATACTGAGATTAGTGCAATGTGCACTACAGGTCCCAGCAATACAGAGAAAAGTACAGATGGTAAGTACTGAGTGGAAGCAAGATGGAAAACTACCGCAGATACATAGCAGTAAAATAGGCAGGCATAAAATGAATAGAACAGTAAAATAACAGAACAGAAATACAGACATGTTAACGGAGTGTAACACTCACATCCTGGAAATACTTCTACATATAGAAGTCTTGGTTTCAAAGTCCTTACTGGTTTTAATGTTCTCATGGTATGTCATACACCTAGATACTCTCTGGCGCCGCCTCAATTCTTTTACTAAATTCACACATTAATTTAGTATCTAAATCTAATAAATGATACAATAATACAAACTACTTATATATCTAAAGTTAGTACATTGGGGCAGATCCAGAGCTACGCTGTGCCGTACTTCATAAGTACGGCCAGCGTAGCTCATAAGCACTCCCCCCGACACTCCCCATGTCCCGGCGTACTTACCCACTGCTACTCTGGCTGAAGGCTAACTTAACTTCGGCCAGCGTAACTGTGGGTAATTACGCCGGGAAAACACATCGTAATCCCACGCTGGCTGAAGGCTACCTTAACTTCAGCCAGCGTAACAGTGGGTAATTACGCCGGGAAAACACATCGTAATCCCCTAACCCAGCCCTCCCTTCCTAATTTACATCCCTCCCCTCGCCCAGCTTCCATAACTACGTTGTAGTTACGGATGCTGGATCCATGGCTCACAGAGCCAAGGATTACGCCAGACAAAATATGCCCGGCGCATGCGCAAAACGGGATTTCTGCCGTTCTTACGCATACGGCCGCCATAACTAGTGCGATGGCCATAGGTCTGGATCAGCCCCATTGTTTTCATCCAAAATCACTTTTATCACCTTCCACCCCTAAACCTACCTTCTCCGCAGTCTGACCCTAACACTCCCTTCCCCGCAACCTAACCCTAAAACTTCTCTTCCCACAGCCTGACCCTAAGTTTCCCATCCCCGCAACCTAAACCTAGACTCCCCTACTCTCCCTTTTCATGACTCTAACCCTAACCCTCCCCTTTGATGACCCTAACCCACCCTTTACCAGAGCCTAACTCAGGAGATGTTGCTCACCTTTTAGGTGTGGTCTGTGGTGGGTGTGACGGGCAACAGCTTCCAAATTGGAAAAATTTAAATTATTACTAAAATATATATCATTCCTAAAATTTACACACTAATAATATGGAATTATTGATGCATTATACATATTAGTAATCTAGGACTGGAATAGCTGTGCGGACCCTCATGTTTTGATTTCAAAATTACTTATTTGTTATGATTTTTCTAAAATATCCAGAAATGTTTTGGATCTGGTTTTGTGTTTTGAATTTCTTAAAAATTAGTTTAAAAAAAAAGTTAAAGTAATTTAATTTGTTGTCTGTTTGGTCCTTGCATTAGTATTTATTAGTATTGTATGTATGTATTAGTATTTATCACATTAACTGTTATCTATCGTTGTCAGTCTGTGGTCAGAAAGTATAATATCATTTTTTTGTTGTATTATTTGAGGATTTTTATTTTACTTTGTCTCCATTTTAGTCATTCAGGAGCAGCACAAGAGATATCTTCTAGATCAGACTCAGCATCTAGTGGAGCACAGACCCCCGGGATCTACACAGGAACAGCAGAGTTTCTACATCTCTGAGCGTTATGTGAACATCGTGGTTGTCTCCAGTGATGATTTCAGACAACGTTCAGAGCATGAAATGATAGAGACTGGGAGAAGATATGAAGATTTAATGAAGAAGGAAAGACTTATGTTGGAAAATATAACCATTAACAAACTGTTTCGCTGGTCCTGCCAGAAACAATGTGGGCCCCGTGCAGTGATGGTGAGAGGGGTCCCAGGGGTGGGGAAGACCACAATGATGCAGAAGTTTGTCTATGACTGGGTGACTGGGAAACTCTATCAGAGATTTGCTTTTGTTTTCTTCTTCAAGTTTCGTGATCTAAACAGGTTCAATAAGATCAGTTTGGAGACAATGATCCTTCAGGAATATCCACATCTCCAGAGTCAGCTGGAAAACATTGTCCAGGATCCAGAGAAATTGCTCTTAATATTTGATGGTTTAGATGAGAGTAATCACCAAAGGTATATCCCATCAAGTCAGTTGTGTAGCAATGTAAAACAGATAGTGAACAGTGAAGTGATTGTGGTTAGTTTATTGCATCAGTCTCTTCTCAAGGGCTGTTCTATATTGTTAACTAGTCGCCCAACTAAGCTGGCATCAGTTGATATAAGAATGTTTCATCGAGTGTCTGAGATCATGGGATTCTCTCCTAGGGAAACACAGATGTACTTTGATAGATTTTTCCAGAATAAAGACTTGTCAGAGAAGGCGATTCAGCATGTGAGGGAGAATGACACATTATACACTTTCTGTTATATCCCATCATACTGCTGGATTATCTGTACTGTGTTATCAATGTGCTTCAGGACCCAATCAACAAACACTGATCAACTGATGTCATCATTGCCCCAAACAATGACACAACTCTTTGTGACATTTGTCAGCAACATTCTGTCCAATCACAGCCAGGATAACAGTTGTGCTCGGGAATTGATGACATCTCTTGGGTGGATGTCAGAACATGGAGTATGGAATCATCTCATTGTGTTTGATGACCGTGATCTGGGATCATTTAATGTGGACAATTCCTCACATCTCACATCAAGTTTCATGATAGAATCTGGTCAACTGCCTAACGTGACCTTCTCCTTCTTACATCTCACTGTCCAGGAGTTCTTGGCTGCTTTGGTCCATTATATTGACTATTCTCCTGTGAAGCTGCAGAGATCATTGAATATAAATAAATTATATACAGATGAACGAGGGGAAATTTTTCTCCGCTTTCTCTGTGGTTTCTTGGACAGTTCTAGCAGATCACTATTGAAAGATTTAGGAGACTTTTCCATCAGAGCTCTGACAGATGTCACTGGTTGGCTACAGAACATTCTTGGTAATGTTTATAATGCTGGAAATATTGATATAGGGAAACATCTGAATATATTTATGTACCTCTATGAGTCCCAGAAGAGGATTTTAGTGGAACAAAGTTTGGGGCTTAATAAAAAATTTTCACTGAAAGGAATCCCCCATCTTTCGCCATTGGACTGCACAGCATTGGGTTTTGTCCTTCAGTGTTGCAGAGAAACAGAATCATTTGTTGTGCAGATGTGTACTATCCAGAGTGAGGGCTGGAAGAAACTGGCACCAGCTCTACACACTATCAAGACCATCAAGTGAGATTTCACATTATATACAGTGATTAAAGTCATTTATTGTTGATCTTAACAGATAACTTTTTTACAGCACAAAATGTCTTCCATGTCTTTATACTATTACAATATTTTATATACATAATACTTGGAACTAATAACTACACTAAACACTTATAGTAATAAGGAATAAAATAATGTAGAAAGTAACATCCTAGAGTCATGTGACAATACAAAATTACTGTCTCCTATAATCAGTGACTGTGAGAGGGAGGAGATTATGTTACACATTTGGTAGAAGAAAGAAGACTTCTGTATGTAACAGATGGGGTATAATAGGGGAGTGGAGGTGATTGAGGGAAAGATGTGGAATTGGCTTCTGTTTTGTCATTATGTTGTATATAATTGTAGCCATTGCAGCAGCAGAATCATCTCTCCTAATGTTATTACATATAAGAGTGACCCCGTCTGGCAGCATCCAGCCTCTGCCATTGTATTCATATGTGAGCCAGTGTACATGCAGATTACAAGAAACACATACATTACATTATATACAGAGCCAGATTGGGTACTAATACTGGCCCTAGAAAAACGTCTGATAAGACCTCCATTCTATACAGACAGCATCTTAGTGACAACCACACATTACATAGAGGGTCAAAAATTTCCCTGTAAGCCCTATGATCAATCTATAGCATATAATTATAATCTCTTTTAAAAAAACAAACAAACATGTTTTTAAAAATAGATATTGAGGAATTGTGCCCCGATATCTTGCATTAGAAAAGTTAAAAGGCCTTGCACATATGAATATAGAGATTTTCCCCATTAGAACATTTTAAACCCTCTAAATAATGACTTCAGGGGTAACAGAGGAGGGGCGATTCCAGAGACACCAATAACAACCCCCCATCTGATGGAACATTCTATAGGATAAAGCTGTGGCACAGATGCCTGTATGATCTATGATGGAGATCAGTGAGAGGTTCCTGGCAGCTCCTCACCAACCTCTATCTGATCTGACTCTCACCAACATAATGCAATCTCCTGTCATTTCTTTTCCAGACTCTATAACACTGATCTGAGGGATTCACGTCTCCAGCACATAACATCTGCATTATGTCATCCTGACTGCAGGACCCAGCACCTGGAGTAAGTGACCACTGTCTCCATACAGTTCTTCTTACTCATAAATCCACATAATACAATATTACGGCTGTCACTAATGACAACACATAGGAGAGTCCAGGCAATGTTACGTCCCCGGTCTGTGACATGACATCACATGACTTATGACATCACATAGGAGAGTCCAGTGTTACTTCACTGGTCTGTGACATCACACCACATGACTTATAACATCACATAGGAGAGTCCTGGCAGTTTTACCTTACTGGTCTGTGACATCACACCACATGACTTTTGAGATCAGTTATTATACTGTAATAAAATGGGATGTCATAATAAAACATACATACAGCTAGAGTAGGACATCCCATCTATGGGAAAACCTGCTACTACCATCCCGTACCAGTTGTTAGTAATAAATGTACCTAGATGTTTTTATGATTACAGTAATGATGTAATGTGTATATTATGATGTTAGCATGGTATATGGGATGTCAGTAGTTTATAGCACAGAATAAATACTGTGTGTGTAATGTTGTGTAGTCTCAATCGGCCTGATCCAGACCTACGCATGAGAGCGCAGCGTGTTATCTCTGCAGCGTAAAAACTTTCACTCCCACGACACCCCCCTTACCTTCTTTTCATTACACCCGCTGAACCCTCCCCTAACTTTTCCCTGTATTCGTAAGTATTTTCGTAGCGACGCGCTGTTCGTATCGGTCTGAGCACGCCCATATTGTACAATTTAAATGGCTCCCCGCCTTAACTCCTTAACTCCAGCGTCCGTACTAACTTCGTACTATAAACACGCCCCGTCATTTGAAAAAACGCAAACAATACGGACGCCAGAATCGCCGCTACGAAAAGGTCTTTGGTACAACCGGAAGTTGTCACTATGCACATGCACAGTGCGTTTTTTCTGCCGTTTTTACGCTTATGATCAGCGTTAGGTTAGCATGCGAACGTAGGTCTGGATCAGGCCCAATGACATTATGAGAGTGATGCTTAGAAGCTCTGTCCCTCAGTATAAGGCCTCATGGCAGTCACATGAGGTAGGTTGTTACATGTGATCAGCATTAGGTGATGGATCGGGGTATACAACAGCTGTCAGTGTGAGCAGTGCGCTTTGTTTTAAATCTCTGCTGTTTCCTACTGTCTGGAGTTTCAATCTGATTTGTACATAGAAGCATAACTATATATAGTATAATAACACAAAACTGAAAGATATAATAATATGGGACCCTAGCTAAAAATTTTGACAGCACCCCCATGGAAAATGGGGACATAGTGACTTAAGTAAGCCCATACTTTACAATTTACATACTTCCCCTACTCCCACCTTGCATGACTCAGCTATGCATCTTGCTCCGGACTGAAAGCATTCAGATCTGTAATGATTTTCTGCTCATTGATCTAGATATGGTCCATAGAGATTGCAAATAATGCTAGTTATTCCACTGATCGTAGGCCCAGATTTCTCTGATAACATTACCAATATAACATTTATTATACAAAACAATTACTTTAAAGAAGAAAGAAATTTGGTAGGAGGATAGGTGGCTGGAATTGGTAAAGGTAATGATTAGATATGTGTGGGTGTCACTGTGGTAATGGTAGCTGGCTCAGTGAAGCATGGAGAGGTGGAGAAATATAATACAAATATAATGACACATACAGAGTACAGCTACTAACAAGAACCAGTTTGAATGACTGATCCGATACAATAGAAGGTTTTTACATAGTTTCAGCTCCTAACCTCCTTGACTATTGAGAACGCTAACCCTTCGGTCTGAACAAGATCTTTTGGACTGCGATCCATTTAAAGTCATCCATATTTACGGACGGAGGAACATGCTTTTGGAGCATTATTCAATTATTTGCTGCTGGACAGTTGGTATCAATATCAACCTCAACACTAGGTCATACCCTGGGACTGGGTTTGTAAATATATTGGCTCCATATGTCAAATGCAAGTGTTATTCATTAATTGCTTCTGCTATCAGCAGAGTCTAATTTTCACATGCTTTTTAACTGAGATCCGATTGGGATCTATTGATGTTTGAAAAATTCTTTTTAAAATAAACGTATCAATTTTTAAACCGGTGTAGTAATTCAGCCATTGTGAGGTCTATATTAAGACAATTAAGGTAAATATCTATTACAGCGCTGTTTATTTATATTTTTACGTTGCTAGGGTTTACCACCTAACCCGGAGTAAGAAGAGAGAGAAATGAAATAATGTAAAGGCTTCTTAGTCCTGGTTAGGTTGTAACCCCTAGCAACAAAGACAGCACCTGTAGGATTCCTTTTTATATTTATACTTTATAGAAATGTATGAATTAATTAAAATATGCAATTTTGGGTTGAACATAATGCAAATGTTGATAGCATCCGCACGATTTTAAGCAAATTCAATACCAAAAAACAGGGTTTGAGCACAATGGGGTAGATCCAGAACTACGTGTGCAATACGTTTCCCTGCGTAACGTATTTTCGCACGCGTATGTTCTATACACTCCCATAGGCACACCCCTTGAATGTACGTCTCCCCTAGGCACACCCCTTGAATGTACGTATTTCACCGAGTTTTGCTTCCCAAACCCTACCTTAACTTTTTTTCGCGTAACAGCGTATGTCCGCTAATGGAAGTATAGACTACGTGAACGTACGCCGCTTAGCACGCCCATACTGTACACTTTACACACAAACCTCCACCTACTTCACGTAAATCGAACGTATTGTTGACTCACGTAAAATTGGCACGCCCACACGTAAGTATTAACGTGACAAATACGTGAATGGCCCGTAAGTTCACAGTTACGCTATGCTAATGAGCGTATTTTCTATGGTGCGCATGCGCAGTACTTAGAAATAGGCGATTTTACGTCTCCGCCACGCGTAAATTCGCTCCGATGCGTTGTTCTGGATCAGGCCCAATGTTAGTTTTGCAAATGAGCTAATTTTGCACCCATAATGTGGAATCCGTGCGTACTGTTGGAACGCGCACACCTGAAAAAAAGTTGAATCCAATCGCAAATGCGGTCCAGCCTACAAAAGAATTATTTCGAATGGGAAAGTTATCCAAAGTACTATTCACTCCAACAGCCAGTGCAAGTTAGCGCCAACATGAACTACAAAAGCTCCTGCCTTCAAAGTCAGGGCATCGTCCTTTTAACAGGAAAAATCAAAAGAAGGTCTTCTATCCTTTTGATAAGTGAGTTCTCCTGATCATTTCAGATTCCTTGTACTTCATTGGATCCTTGTAGTCCTATTGTCCCATCTCTGGAGGTCAATCAGCACAATGTACATGAGGTCCTAGCTAGCAGAGTCATATAACTAAACTTGCACATATAATATTACATATTATCTATGTCTTGTAACTTGCGTTTGCTACATGCAATCTTTTATTAAAATACGACATCACTAATACAACATAAACTGCCACAATACAAGTCTAAACATGACAACATTGTAACACCCCATCGATGATTGGCGGAATACAGATGACTGAAACCTCCTGTGAATAAAACAAAGCTTTCAGGATTTGGAACACATTTTATTTATTAGGCATACAAAAAACCTACATGGAAATATGTTTGAAAACCTATTTATTAATGAACAGAATCATAAAGGGCATAAGCCAGTGAAAATACGCAATTGCGTGCGAGTGCGTTCAAGCATGTTCATATCTTCCCGCACTTGGAGGTTCTTTGTTCTTACACATGCACATATTACTGCATATTACTGCATTGCACCAACGGTAGTTACATCTCTGTCACTGGATCTTTATAATGTGTCTTATTCTGATGTTTCTACAGATTGTGGGGATGTGGAATAACAGAGGAATCCTGTCCCCAGTTGTCCTCTGTAGTAAGTGATAACCAGTCCCTGAGGACACTGGACCTGTCTCGTAATAACCTGTCTGGACCTCACTTCAGTGAATTGATGGCAGCTCTGTCCAGTCCAACATGCCGGATACAGAAATTACTGTGAGTATAATATTAATCTATTTATAAATTTCAGCTGCATTAGATGCTTGCAAATTTAGGTGCACTAGGTGCCTCCAAAGCTAGTGTTTATCTAACCTCTCCACTGTGGTTATTTCAAGCAGTTCTCCATAAGCTACAAAAATAGAATTGTGAATTAGTATATACATTATTACAGTAAAAGTCTTCACTTGCCATACATAACAATAGTACATATTTCATAAGGACATCCAATATTTATATAACTAATGTAAATAACCAACTAGTAATAGAGAATCATCAAAATATAATAAGTAAATACATTTTCTTAGAAGGAAAATAAATAATAGGATATCATAATGAATAATTTATATAATAAAAAATAATAATAATAATAATGATACTACTACTAATACTACTACAAATAATAATAATTATATTTTTATAATAACTGAGAAACAGTGTTTTATCATCTACGAAAGATAAATCTTTGGTAGATACACCCGGATGCCTAATTATTGCCAAGATAAATTCCCAAACAGTGAAGTTGTCTGCTTTCATTGATCACTTTCTTAAAATATGTAGTGAAATAGCGATCTTAAATTAGAGATTCTCCCGATCTCCTTCTGAAAATGAAAGATTTTCAGTGTTCTGCCACATAGATGTAACGACATTATATATGCATATTCCACACAAATTAGGCTTAGAAGCTGTTGGACTCTTCCTAAGTGAGGATCTGTAGATTTACAGTGATTATGAGAATTTCATTCTGAGTCCTATTTTAGCGCATAGCTATTTTCTCTGCAGCTCTGATGCCTTCCTTCAGACTACTGGCACTGCAATGGGTACCAAACCCCACCCTCACCCCTGAGTTTTGCCAATCTCTATATGGAATATCCCACAGAATCACTTATTTAGGGTGGTCCGAACGTGATACTCTATGGGAGATATATAGATGATCTCTTTATAGTCTTAGAGCAGTGTTGGCTAACCTGTGACACTCCAGGTGTTGCGAAACTACGAGTCCCAGAATGCCTCAACTGCAAAAGCATAGCAGATACCTGACAAAGCATGATGGGAATTGTAGTTTCACAACACCTGGAGTGTCACAGGTTAGCCAACACTGTCTTAGAGGGTACAAAGGCTGAGGCAAATAAGTTTGTGGAATATCTGAATTGTAATTTTAAATGTATTTCTTGCTTTGAATTTTTTGGGACCTTACACTGTGAAGTGCAGTGAATACCAATATTATTAGTTGGAATTTCAATAAATCAGTTGGAACTAACACTTATTTGCTTTTTCAAAATGGTTTTATCTGCTAAGGATTAGGAACATACCAAAAAGACAACTAGGGCGAATCTGTAGAAACTGATCAAACTTGGATGATTTAAACAGAGGCACAAAGCCTGATCATCATCTCAATGAGGTTATGTCCTGTGCCGTGACTATGGATAGAGAAGATCTTTGGAGGCCAAAGACCTCCATCCTTAGATTATTTCCAAGAAAAATATACACTTAAAAATTATACTTGTAACTAGTAATTTCAATAAAGACAAAAACAAGAAAGAAAATGCAGAAAGTGATGACACCAGGTTGAATTTAAGTTGTCATCTTCCCCCAAAACTGACAGGTACCTATAGCAGTAATAGAAACACATGTTTAGCGTGTAGTCATATAAAAAATGGATCAAATGAATTCAAGTCATACAGCACTGGAATATGTTCACCCTGAATCAATTTATCAACTGTGAATCTTACTATGTGGTTGCCAGGCTTGGGCCGCACAGCAGAGAAACGGGACCAGAGTCCAGGTGGGCAGGACTGGGGAGGTTACGTGCATTGGTCCCCCTCTCCTATGGGCCCTGTAGCAGCCATACCCTCTGCTCTAATTGTAGTCTTTATCAGTGCCTGTGGATCTTTATAACGTGTCTTAATCTGATTTTTCTACAGATTAAGTTACTGTGAAATGACAGAGAGATCATGTCCAGATTTGGCCTTTGCTGTAAGAAATAACAAGTCCTTGAGGACGCTGAACCTGTCTAATAATAAATTGTCTGGACGTCACTTCAATGACTTGATGACAGCTCTGTCCAGTCCAACATGCCGGATACAGGAATTACTGTGAGTATAATGCACAGCGCTGACCTCTGACCTGGAGCTGAGAAAATATTGTATTGTAACCCATGGTAACCAGTCACATGACCTCTCGTTACTCTGATTCACACACTGATAAGTATGTGATTGATGATGCAAGAGCTGCCCCTAGGAGTGGGGGGTTCAGGGCAAAACTTCCTCAGGGGGGCCTCCCATCTAACAGCACATGCAATGCATTCTCAGAACGGTACCAGATCTGCGCCTCCGCAGACTTGTGCGTTTTAGACGTTTATGAACAGCACTCAGTACCGAATGCTGTAATAAACTTTTTTAGTTGGCATCTGCCAGATTTACTTTAAGAGGCATGGCTGCCTGCTACACTATATTAGTTGCATGACGCTCTATAGATGCTGGAAAGGAGTAGCGATGGGAATCAGCCAAAGCTGCAATCTGTTTGTATGGATAGTGGTTCTGGATAACCTCCACCGCTACCAATTCCCAGCAGCATCTACAGAGCTGCAGACACCTGCTACACTATATTATTTGCATGCCACGGCTCTGTAGCAGTGGTGTCAGGGGGATACCATGGGTCCCAGTTCAAACCCCCTAGGGGCAGCTCTAGGTAATCAATAGGGAAGGGGAATGGAGGGAAAGTGAAGTCAGGGTTTTAGGGGATGGTGGTGGCGCACTATATGTACTGCGTTGAGATGTAAAGAACCAAAGCAGTAATAAAAGAGCTGAGTCCCGTTCTGAGGGCATAGAGCAACCAAAATTGAACAGTAAGATACTGTGACATAATGATAAATATAGTAACAATTGTATCAAATGTGATGAATTCTATATATACACAGTACATGAAGGTCTATACTATTGGCTATATAATGCCCTAAATATAACACATGTGCCAGAGATATCAGGGAGAGAATTAAATATTGCTCAACCAGCAGACAGTAGCCAGAGAGGACCAGAAGGATATAAGGTTTCAGGAGAGAAGTACCATGAAAAGCAACAAATAATGAGATCAGGGATAAGATCAAGAAGGTAGGGGGAAAGGGGAGGAGGTATAGTGTGATAAATAGGGGCTGATGGGAATTATATGTGAGGGCCTGATAAAAATTAACTTTTAATGAAACATTAAAATATATGCAATAAGGTGCAAGGACAAACATATAAAAAATTGTAATGAAGCTGTGTACCACAGAGAAAATATATACAAACCGCAACGTCCAAATGTATTGTAAGATCAATTGATAAATATATAACAATGTCGCGGTTGATAAAGTAAACACTATTCACATTAGGTGGGTAACATGGCATGGAAGAAGAAATGGACACATCAGTAATCACAAATATAATAAATCTTCCTGAAGCTTATATGATAATCCACTTAGGCAGCAATAGGGCAAAGATGCAGGATAAACGCCACTAAACTTCACCGGAACCCACCTACCCTGAATCCCCGGTAACTGCCTCACGGCAGCGCTTCACCCTCCCGGGTCCGTAAAAATCCCTATCCTACCTGATTTAAGGCGTGTATCCTGATATCAGCTGATACGAGCGAAGAGAGGAGTCGTGACGGGAGCCGGTAGTCTGGAGTAAATAGCGGGAGCAAGTGTCAGGAGGGCACTTCCTGACACGTGGTTAGAAACACTGACGCGCGTTTCACCTTGGCTTGGTCACAGGTGGGATAGGGTATCCCTAGTGGCAGCACCCCCTACATTATTGCGGGCATACAGTATCGAATTTATCCCTTGTTACTTATTTGACCTCCCCTTTCTTACATGTACCTATTCCTGAGCGGTCTGTTCTCTTTCCTTACATCCTCCCCCCTCCCTTCCCTCATACCTTTCCTATATTTACTACTTGCAGCTCTAGGTAATGCAGATACACTTCTCTCACACCAATTATATGCATGTGTTGATGTGTGGAGCAGGAGGTCTGTCTCAGTCTCAGTGGATATTATTCTGATTTTTCTATAGATTGGATGTATGTGGAATAACAGAGGAATCATGTCCCCAGTTGGCCTCTGTAGTAAGTAATAACCAGTCTCTGAGGACACTGAACCTGTCTGGTAATAACCTGTCTGGACCTCACTTCAGTGACTTGATGACAACTCTGTCCAGTCCAACATGCCGGATACAGGAATTACTGTGAGTATAATGTACAGCGCTGATCTCTGACCTGGAGCTGAGATAATACTGTACCGCAACCCATGGCAACCAGTCACATGACATCTCATTACTCTGATTCACACACTGATCCACATGATGAATTACTCCCAGGGACTCACAAGTTTGGAAGATATAAAACAATAAGATGTTACTGTAAATAATACAGCCCCAAAATAAATGGATTTAATAGAAATTTCTGAGAAACGTCATCTCATCATCACCCGGGAAATGTATCTTACAGAATTATTAACAATAAATGACCTAAATCTCAAGATAATTCCCAATACAATGCATCCACTCCCTACACACTGATAGAGATTGGGAAAGAAGCATTACAGTGACAGAGATTTCTCCATACAGCATAACCATGACCTAGACTTGTCCTATAATATGTATATAACACAGGAGATCACACATCACATACATACATACTATAGGGGATCACACATTCTATCTATATACATGCGCACACATGCATCTACATACCTACATACATCAGGGGTGCCAACGTTCTGTTTATTCTCTCTGGGAGATCTGATTTGATAATGAGATTTATGCATATTGCAACCCAAAGCCCCACCTCCTCCCCATCATTGATACTTTTCATAGGGATAAGGGCGGGACCTGATTATGCAAATTACATAATCAAGGCCTGCCCAGTGCCTAGTAACACTAGCAATAGTAGTGTTGATAGGCAGGAGGGTGGGACTTGAGGCTGTGGTTGGCATTAAATCACAGCCTCAAAGCCATTGCAGGAGATTTGCCGGCTCTCCCGGGAGAAATGCTAGAACATCAGGAGTGTTCCGGATATTCCAGGAGCACTGGCAACCCTGACATACATGCATACATTGATACATAATCATAGACAGTGGTCAGTATGTGTATCTGTACATTGTGGGTATATAAATAACTACTCCACATGAGATAAAGGTAATAGTGACCTGTGTATAATCTATGTGTTACTGCAGTAATGTCATATCATAACTACAACGTCTTTATCTCGTCTCCTCCAGTCTCCGTAATGCCCATCTGACAAATAAAGAAGCTCCACACCTGGTGTCACTGAGTAACAACACATATCTCACACATCTGGATCTGAGAGACAATGATTTCCTGGACAAAGATCACATCTCCATCAGGGATCTTATACAGAGATCTCCCAGCCTGACACAGATCAGGTACATAGATCATACTATCAATGTGTAATGACACAGATCAGGTACATAGATCATACTATCAATATGTAATGACAGAGATCAGGTACATAGATCATACTATCAATGTGTAATGACACAGATCAGGTACATAGATCATACTATCAATGTGTAATGACACAGATCAGGTACATAGATCATACTATCAATGTGTAGTGTCAGAGATCAGATACATAGATCATACTATCAATGTGTAATGACACAGATCAGGTACATATATCATACTATCAATGTGTAATGACACAGGCAGAAGAACATGTGATCTGCAGGTGACTTAACAATTATTGCGGACATGGATAATCACATAGGGCCATATTCAGATCGCCACACATTTTCCATACACATGGAGGTCTGAAAATCCACAATTAAGAGGATGGTGCACTGACATGTCAAGTCCATCTCACTTGTGGACTTTTCTTAAGATCCATGACCATAAACCTAATTTATCTTTTCAATATGGAACTAACTGTGTGCCTATGGATCACAATTACGTATGCTAGAGACAGGTGTGGATCCCCACTGAGAAGAGGCCGTTCTCTCCAAGCCTCGAAGAGGCAAAGCAATTAATGCCTGGAGCACCAAAGTCAAAGTTCTAAAGGGTAAGTATAAATTTAACCCCAACCATTACCCTAATCCTTAAACTAATCCTCCACTTCCATGACCCTAACTCTAACCCATCCTTCCCCGCAGCCTGACCCTAATCCCTTTCTTCCACCTCAGCTTAAACCTCCACTCAACAGAGCCTAATCCTAAAACTCCCCCTCCTCGCAGCCGGACCCTAAGCCTCCCATCCCTATGGCCTAAACCAAGACCTAGATTCCCCACAGCCTGACCCTAACCCTTCCCTTCCATGACTCCCTTCCCCAGAGAATAACCTTCCCCCTCACCCTAAAAGTCCCTGGAGAGTTTACTTAATTCTCCGGTGTGGTCTGCAGCAGGTGCAACATGTCCGGTAGGCAGTGGTATGCTGATTGGCATACTTACCCATTCTAACAAAGCAACAATCAGAAAAGGCTGCCTTTCTGAAATAGAGACAGTTTTCGGCCATCTCTACTTTTAAAAGACAGCACTCGTGGCAGGGTCTTTCATGGCAGTACAGCACAGCCTCTTTCCCAGTCATTGCTTTACAAGCCAGCGAGCCACAAGGAGCCTCTGAATCCAGCCAGGGGAAAGAAAGCAGAAGAAAAGTCAGAAAAAGCCAGGTATTAAATAAAAATATATATTTTACACTTGGCAATACAGCATCTGTACCTGCTCCTTTATTAAGTTGTTTAGACCCAACGACTTAAAAAATAGGACGGCTCAATAATTATTTTGACTTGTGGGTGACTTGAAAAAATTATTGAGACACTAAAGTTGCCTCAAACTGAGAAAGTTTGGGGCCACTGGTATAGACGCTCCCTGTGTGTAAGAAGGAACGCCCAATTGTAACCTTAGCCCTGTCTCTCTGTTGGATGGGTGGGAATCTTTTTTCTGATTGAAACATATGAATAGTGAGAAAAATTTGAAAAATGTTATTGGGTCTAACTCATACCTCCCAACATTTGAGAATTCAAAAGAGGGACAAAATTTTGGGGCCTGGTAGAGGGGGTGTGTCTTGTACCACCCAGTGGGCGTGTGTGGAAAAGTGGGTGTGTCTTGCACTGCCCAGACGAGCAGGTCTAGTGCCTGCCCCTTTTATTTGACAACCATCCATATGTCTGCCTCTTATTATTAGGCCTGCCATCCATATATCTGCCCCTTATTATTTATCCAGGATTCATATGTCCAGCCTCTATAGCTGCCCCTTTATTTGTCCTACCTCCATTGTTCTACCTTATTTTTTATTATGTCCAGCCTTCATATGTCTT
This sequence comes from Limnodynastes dumerilii, assembly GCA_011038615.1. NCBI lineage: Eukaryota > Metazoa > Chordata > Amphibia > Anura > Limnodynastidae > Limnodynastes > Limnodynastes dumerilii. Next base: position 715,139 of record WWET01000416.1, read on the forward strand.
CTCCCTGTTTATTTGTCCAGTCTCCATGTCTGCCCCTTATTATTGTTTCCAGCCTCCATATCTGCCTCTATATTATTTGTCCAGCCTCCATGTCTTCCCCTTATTATTATGCCCAGATTCCACATCTACCCCCTATAATGTCCAGCCTCCATGTTTGCCCATTGTAGTGTCCAGCCTCCATGTCTGCCCCTTGTAATGTCCAGACCCTATTTTCTGCCCCTTATGTCCAGCCTCCATTCTCTGCCCCTTATGTCCAGCCTCCATTGTCTGCCATACCACCCACCCCCTGCATGCCAGTCTATCCAATACCACCCATTGCATTCCAGTCTCTGTCCTATACCACCCCCAAATGCCAGCCTCTGTCTCCCATACCACCTTCTGAATGCTAACCTCCCTTTCACATAATGTCATCTGCATGTAGCCTTTTTAATGACATGGCAATCCCTGTTTGCTATTTTTCTCTCCCATGCCCTGCATCCACCATGTTTATTCTCAGATAACCCCCTGCTAATATTTTCCATACTCTCTTGAACCACCTCTTTTCTCTTTTACCCTCACATACAGAACCCTACACAACACATTGAAACACACACATACACACCACTGTTATTTTAATCCCTTACTCTGCTTTCTGTTACCTCCAGTCTATCACCTCCAACATGCCAGTCTTTACACACAAACCACCTGCTAAATTTTACTTTAACTTTTCTCTCACACACAACACCCTGCACAACACAATGCCACACACACACTACACAATGACACACACAACACCCTGCAAAACAGCTAAGAAGACACAGGCCTCAAGTCACTTGCGGGAGATTTGCTGGCTCTCCCGGGATACCGGGAGTACTGCCCGAATTTCGGGAGTCTCCCGGACATTCCGGGAGAGTCGGCAACATGTCACAGTCTTCTGCTGGCTGCATGTTAAGCAGTGCTGTGGAATCTCTCTCCCCAGCGCTGCTATAGAGGGTCACGGTGGATAGACTGTCCATCCACCATGCCCCTCTATTGTAGTGCTGCATAGTCAGACTCCACAGCACTGTTTAAGATGCATCCGACATCTGCAGGACAATTGTAAGTACAGGTGCAAACCACAACTTTGTCCCGAGAGTCTGATCTCTCGGGACAATTTGTGAGGCGGGCGTGACAGCGGGAGGTATGGTCTAACTTATATACTTTTATACTTATATACTTTATTGACATTGTAACACGCTGGAAGATAAGACGATGTCATATGCTTATGTTCACCCCAAAGTTATAAGTTGCATCCTATCCCTGTGTATGAAGAGGCAGAGCTCCCCATGTCTTGAGTGTGATGCATATACTGCTAATTGATAATTCAGTGTCATTTCTTTCTCACTTCTAGCATCCGCTTATAGCTCCAGAGATTGGTCACAAAGACAAAGAGATGACCTGCAGAAAATAAAAGCTAAATCTGAAGATTCTATATTTCTAGAGACAGTAATGACACAATATGGTGGCCAGAGAACTGACATTCAGCTACAGGACTGTGTGTAACAGAGAAAGATGAGTGTGTTACAATCTGAATAGTAAATGATGGGAAAATATATTTACAAGGGATAAATCCTGTTATTGTGTAATAAATGATGAGAAAATATCTGTAACAATGATCAGGAGTCTGCTAGCATCTTGTGACACTGGAATGTGTGATCACCTATAGAAACACAGGACCAGGGAATGTGTACAGGACATTATTGTGTCACCTGATGGGAAATGTCTTCTCTGTGACCGTGCCTGGATACAAGGGGTTAATTTCCCGGTCAGATATTGTGTATATAGTAAGTGCAGAATATAGTGACAGGAGCTGTGTATGTGAATGACTTGTCCTGTGATAACCTTATTGATATGGAATATGATGTACACAGCATATAAGAGAACGTCAATGTGTCTGGATTATTCTGTGACAGCTTCTTATAGTACTTGTTTCAGATAAGTTAGTTTAACAATTGCATTAACAGCAACACCTGAATTAGCAGTAATTAATGCACTATAGTTCCCTCTCAACTCAAATTCTTTTTGTGAAATTTACCTTTGCCCCCCCCCCTGAAATTTTCCCTTTTCCCCCCCCCCCCCTCCAGCTGAATATGGTTTTTGCCAGATTTGCACCTAGAAGCTTTTCTAATTTAATTTGTGACACCAACATCCCGTGACACTCCAATAATAGAACAGTCCCCCTCCTGCCCTCTAATTGCCACCAAGTGTCCTGTCCATCCTCTGCCAGTGTAAGTTACTATTAATTATTGCCAGTCCTACCCCAAGTGAGTCACAAATCAGAATGACTTCACAGCCCTTTCAGTATAATGCTCAGGTTACAATTTCCACTTTGTGAAAACTTACATGACTGTGATTATTATATTTTGTTTGTTAAGTTAATTAAACACAGACAGTTGTTTGGTGAGTACAAGAAATAGGTAGTATTGTTTTTTACACTGGCTGGAACTGTTGACATTTGCATTTTGTAGGTTGTTTTGTGGAAATAGTTCTCATGTTTTTGAGATTATTAGAGGAAAACCCGCACTCTACAAGCAAAACTATTTACCATCTTATCTGTATTTCCTTATCCATATATATGTGTTTATGCTTTTATAAAGTGACTTGAAAAGTTCCACTAATTTACTGGTTGCTGTGAAACATTTTGTATTTTTTGTACATTTTGTATGTCTATGTTTTATCTTACAGATGATGGTTGGTGTAAAAATGTGTTACAGGACATTGAATATATATCACGTTTTATTATTTCCTGTAAAGAATAATAATACACAAAATGCTTGTTTTCCTTCATTTTAATTTAAATAGTTTTTTATATTTTAATTGGAGGGCCTAGGAAATATTCTATTTGTGTTCTTATTAGAATTATTCCATATGCAGCAATTTAGATGTAAATCGAAACAATAGCATTTCCTATTGTATAATAATATGTTTTAGAGGATACTAATTACATAAATTAAATGTATTGAATTTGCTTTGTGCCTCTGCATTTATTCTTTTCTGCACACATCTTATATTTCATGAACAAGGTAACTGATATGGTACACAAGCCAGAAAATCATAAAAAGGAACATTATGTTGTTTAGTGCTTCAACCACTAGAGGTCACTAACAAGTCAAGAATAATAAACTAATAAGTAGTACATGGTGATTACAGAATATAGGCCAGACCCAGGTTTCAGATTTCCCTCCAATGTTTTGATTGGATTGCCAATACTTGCTGCACTTAGAGCTATACATGAGCAGGCCAATGAGCAAAGAAAAACTTCCCTGTGCCTGCTGTTACTGCAGGTCCGCAGTGCCCTGCCCTCTATGTGACTAAATTTATGCCGGCAACCTTGCTTGGCTGTTAGAAGCCTATGTGAGTGTCAGTGGCTACAATGTGAACACACAGATGATAGGTGACAAAATAGCGCTAGATACCAGCTGGTGAGCACGGAATCTGTGGTTTCCAGACACGAGTTCCTCTAATTCTCTTCAGGTGATACCCGGTATTCGGCCTTCCCTGTGTGTGTGGCTCTGTTTTTATTACCATATTTTTATTTATCATGTTGGATGTATTATTGCAATGTGTTACCATGGAGTGTAATATTGTCTACGTGCATTATATGATTACTGTATTCAGGAATAATTACCATTGTCTTTTTCCTTTGTGTTTCACGTGATATTATATGGTAAAGTGAAATAAGGCAAGGAATCTGGTGCTTGAAATAACATTCCTCTCATGTCTGTCTGCATCGTGGTTGGGGATAGAAGGATTACTTGTACTACTACTCCCGGACAATTAAATTAAAATGCTATCTCTTATGGACTTCATAGAGGATATAGGATTTTAATGTATTACCTTTTACCTTTACTTTTACTATAGTGTTTTTTTATCTATACCTCGTGCTATTTTGTCACACCCCATATTTCCGTTCTTTCTCCTGATTTATATAGAGGGTGTGGACACCCTGTGATGTGGAAAGGAAAAGGAATGGGAATCAGCGCAAACCTCAAGCTGCTGAAAGTACACCCTGGGGTAGTCTCATACCCAAAAAACAATGGAAGAACAAAGGGAGGGGGTGTCTATATCAAGTGCTAGAGGGGTCAAGAGAAGTGCCAAACTAAAATAATAAATAATATATGAATCAAGACTAGTCAGTCTTAAAAATTCCAACACAAGGGACAATGTGATAAGTCCACTGGAGAATCCAGGATGTATAAAACCTAGAGATCAAATGTATCTATCCCCTCTCGGGGTAGACACAATGAGGAAAGAAGGTGATAAAAAAAAAAAAAAATTATTACAATATAAATACAATAAACACCTTAAAAGCGGAACTCAAAGTCCATACCAGGGAAAAAGATGGTAAGAAGCAGGGTCCAAGGAAAAACTTCTGAGATGTAAGAGGGGCCCGAACAGACGTTAAACAGGGGGACACACCGATCACTTGGATGGAACAATGGATACCTTGTGGAGCTGGCTGACTGACGCGTTTCAGGTTCGTCTGAGCCCTTTCTCAAAGTCCTGGCCAGCGTGGGAGACACTTCCTGCTTTAAAAGTGGACGATTCTTCCGATTGGAGGGTATATTCATGTGAATCTTCACGCTGCACCCGGTGGAACGCATCGTGGAACGCATCCGTCGCGCTACACCAGGTGGAACGCATCGTGGAACGCATCCGTCGCGCTACACCAGGTGGAACGCATCGTGGAACGCATCCGTCGCGCTACACCAGGTGGAACGCATCGTGGAACGCATCCGTCGCGCTACACCAGGTGGAACGCATCGTGGAACGCATCCGTCGCGCTACACCAGGTGGAACGCATCGTGGAACGCATCCGTCCGTTAAAGCACTTCCTGACCTATATATGTCATGGAAAAGGACGGGTGCGTGTAGCGGCGAACAGGGAACATTCGTGGTGGAACGCATCTCCCCTCAGTGCGTGTCACTAATAGAAAAAAGAAGTTTGGCACTTCCTAAAAGATACACAAAATTTAAACATATATACCAATGACCCAATAGTATTGGACAATTACAGGGTGTAACAATAAAGTGCTAATTAAGTGAAAAGAAAGTGCATCCAGGTATTTAAACCACAGAATTGATGTGATACAGGATGGAAATCTAAACTAATATATGTCCATAAAGACGGCTTATCTTTATAAAAAGGATACCATAAAACGATAAGCCAAAATGGGCAAATAAAGCCCTTATAAAACCATGTGATGGGGAAATTAATCAAAATGGTACAAGTGGATAATAAATGACATATAATTAAATGATAAATATCATACAATTAAGTGTTGTAAAAAATAATACATACAATTAAATAAATTTTATACAGTAAAGTGGTATAAAAATGAGATTCCAATTGTTACAATGATCTCCAACAGATAAAAACATAATAGTAAAACCGATAGTTGTCATTACACGTGGGAAAAGCCTGTAATAACTATAGCCCCGCTGGTCAAGAGATTAAATGTGGGATATGCCTGTGGTAAGTGATCCCATTGATAGATTACGAGGATCGGGGCAGGAAATACAAAACAATCTAAAATGATGAAACATATATGGGTATTAAGTATTTCCATCCATATTCTTACAGGAACCATTTCAGTTCGAAGTCCTGATTCAATCCGTGTGGACTCTTTTTTTTAGATCTAGGAAAGGGAAAGGGGAGAAGGTCCCCCTAAAAACCCATAAACCTGTAAATAGAGGGAAAAGAGGAGGAAATCATAAACATAGATTAAAACTCTATAAAAAAAGACAAACGGAATAAAAGATTAAATAAACCAGCCTCCTCACCCTCTTCCATAGAACCCGTCTCTAATAACCATCTCGACACAAAGATTTTTAATCTCAGTGACCACCCTCTCACTGTTTCAGAAATCTCTCTCTTACAAAAGGGATTGAAATTCGCACCCTCAAATTCATACGATAAATTTTATGTCTTCACATACATACAGAAATTTATAAGAAAGCTTACTTTAAAAAAAATGTTTATGGATAAACCAGAGTCACAAGGCGGAAGAAACTATATTTCAAAACCCTTCTACGTTTTTCCCCAGATTTAAAAGAGGGAATTTTATTGAATCTTTTGAGATGATGGTTATTGAAGACTTACAAAAGTTGGAGAACAGTAAATCGAAACACGAAAGAAAAAACTATAATCTATCTAATGCCGAAAGGAAGGCATTGAGGGGTTTAAAGAGTAATAAAGAAGTAGTTTGCAAACCAGCGGATAAAGGGGGGGGATTGTCCTACTAAATAGAAAGGATTATCAGGAAGAAGTGGAAAGACAGTTAAAAGACACATCCACATACAAGAGACTCCCTGGTGACCCAACAACTAAACTCTCCCAGTCCTTAGACCAGCTCCTCACTAACTACCTAGATAAA
>WWET01000417.1:7273-24022 GCA_011038615.1 Limnodynastes dumerilii
CGACACGCAGTTCAGCATTGATACAATTGTATCCATGCTGTAACCAAAGAATTAGAAGGATCACCTTTGCTGATCCTTCTAATTCAATGACTACAGCATGCCTGCACGGTGCAGACATGCCGAATTTAGGATTTTTCAGCACTAAAACACATGTCTGTTATACAGACATGTGTTTTAATGGTCGCGATCAGCACAAAAACATAAAATCGCATCTCTAGAGATGCGAATTTTTGTCTTGTGAATTCAATGCGATTTCACCGCGAATCGGTGAAATCGCATTTAGTGAATTAGAAACATCCTATGTTTCTAATTGAAAAAGTCGGGACCGCGATTTGCGGACCCGCGAATAAAAAATGACTAAATTCACGTGATTTTTTGCTTAGTGAATCGCCTTTGGCGAATTTTAAGCTAAAAATCACGTGAATTTTAGCAATTCGAGCTTAGTGAATGAGGCCCTAGGAGTGGAGTGGCTTCGGTCTGGTCACTCTACCATATAGGCATGATGGGTGGATTGCTGCAGAGATGGTTGTCCTTCTGGAAGGTTCTCTTCTCTCCAGAGGAATGCTGTAGCTCTGACAGATTGACCATTGGGTTCTTGATCACCTCCCTGACTAGGGCCCCTCTCCCCCGATTGTTCTATTTAGACTCTAGGAAGAGTCCTGGCGGTTCCTAACTTCTTCCATTCATGGATGATGGAGGCCACTGTGCTCATTGAGACCCTCGAGACAATCCTGTCTGGGAGGTCTACAGACAATTCCTTTGACTTCATACTTGGTTTGTGCTCTGACATGCACTGTCACATGTGGGACCATATATAAATAGGTGTGTGCCTTTCCAAATCATGTCCAATCAACAGAATTTACCACAGGTGGACTCCAACTAATCTGTAGGAACATCTGAAGGATGATCAGTGGAAACAGGATGCACCAGATCTCAATGTTGAGCTTCATGGCAAAGGCTGTGAATACATGTGAATATGTGAATGTACATGTGATTTCTTAGTTTTTTATTTTTAATAAATTTGCAAAAACCTCCCAAAAACTATTTTCACGTTGTCATTATGGGCTATTGTGTGCAAACAATAAGATTGTAACATAACAAAATGTGGAAAAAGTGAAGAACTGTGAATACTTTCCGGATGCAATGTAAGAGCCGGAGCAGAAGTTAAAGTAAGGATCTGGAGCGTGAGAGAGAGGCGAGAGACAGATGAGAGCAATCCCTTCTTCCGTGTGGACTCCAGATCACTGTGTAGACACGATCTGGATCTATACCATTAATCAAGCGACAAACCTTATACTCCACTTGCAGACACAGCGCCAATTACAGAGGCAATGAACACAAGCCTGGCGGCTAGGAGCATGTTATGTAATAGCTGACAAGTGTGTTACCAGTTTATTACATAAGGCTATAAATGAAGATTAAAGTATCAACAATGTATATTTTCCTTAGCATTCGCAGATCATCTGTGCATAAATAACGGTAAAGACAGTAACTTGTAACTGAAACAATGTTTATTAAATTAAAATACTTTTGATAAGGGTCGGAGTAGATTTCACATGTATAGGAGCATTATTATCCCTAGTCCTGTACAGACCATGAATCTTAAAGCATAAGGACGCTGCCAGCATAATGTTTGGAGGTAATCCAGGTCCCAGGTCAAAGTCAGAAGAAGCCTTGGTCTATATATGGTTTCACCTACAGCATAGTCATTCATTAATGTCCTCCCTTCAGAACAGACACCAATTCCCCACTCTCCTTCAGCTCCTAGAAGGAAAGAAAACCGTTAGAGCATTTCAAGCCTTCGTTTCTATAGGTAGTCAAGCAATGTAACAAAGCAATGAGGAAGGCAAGACAGATGCTTGGTTGTATAGGGAGAGAATTAGTAGTAGTAATATCCCTTTATAGGTCATTGGTGCGGCCTCATCTAGAATACTGTGATCAGTTCTGGAGGCCGTATCGCCAGGTGATGCATGGCCTGTGTCACATAACATACAGAGAGACTAGAGGAACTACACATGTATAGCTTGGAGCAGAGAAGTGACAGGGGGGACATGATAGCAGCTTCCACATATATCATGGGGTGTCCCCAGGGACAGAAGGGGGAAAAGTAATAAAACACGAGGGTATGTGTATAAACTGGAGGGTGGGAGGTTCAGAGGAAATGTATGGAAGAACTGCTGCACTGAAAGGGTGATAGATAAGTGGAATATTCTCCCATCTGAGGGGGTAGAGGTAACACAGTAGAACAGGGTAAAGATGCTTAGGATAAATATAAGTATAATATTGAATTGATGGTAAAATAGGATCTGGGGTCAGTATAGTTTTTAATAAACAAATGGCAGACTGGATGGGCCGTGTGGCTCTTATACATATTATATATATATATATATATATATATTATCTTATAAATATTATATATTATAAACATTAGTAATCATCATGATGACATTATAAAGCCTGGCTGTAGTTAAATCACGTGCTGCTCAATATACTGGATCAAAGGCAGTCTCTCAATGTGGGCCTTTCTAATCACTAACACAAAAAAGCAACTTTTACAGCCTCTGCGATTGGTGCACAATCAGCATGAACTAAAGTTACATTTTTTTTTCCTCCCAACAGAAGACGTTTTGTATTTAAATGTACAATAAGAAATAAAGCGAAAACTTTTGTAGCGTATAAAGACACTTAACAAGAACAGATTCTCCCTAAAAGATAAACCAAAACAACAACATCAAAAACAAAACAATAGCATTCTTCGTGTATGGAATATAATGCTGCCACTGTGATTGCAGACCCAGTTCCCATCTTTGGAATAATTGGAACTTAGAAACCTAGAAAGTGACGGCAGATAAGAGCCACATGGCCCATCCAGTCTGCCCAGTTGTTCATCTAAATCTAAACTAACCCCAGACCCTATTTACCCTCAATTTAGTTTGAGATTTAGGATATCCTTATATTTATCCCCAGCATGTTTACACTGTTCTACTGTGTTACCTCTACCCCTCAGATGGGAGAATATTCCACTTATCTATCACCCTTTCAGTGAAGTAACTCAACTTAATAACAAAGCTTTAAGTATATGTCATAGTGACACAGAATCATATCAGTTACCTTTATAATGTCCAAGCCTCCAATAAGTTCTCCTTTTACATACAGCTGTGGATAGGTCGGCCAATTAGAGAAAGTTTTTAATCCCTGCCGAACCTTAAACAAGACGAAACAATAAAATATTAGAGGAGAATGAAGACAGAAAAAGCCTATTCCACTTGTGAAAGAATAATGGACTGCATAGAGGTGACAGCTTCCAGTCACAATGTAATAAAATAGATGCATGTGCCACGACTTCAGTATAGGTCTGGCTGTAGACTATGGCAATGCTGGTGTCTCCGTGGCGTTTCCCGCGGTGGGATGGGTCTGAGCGCTAGCGGGAAGTGAGATGTGTTTAAATTTTACAGTAAGGGTGCGCTAAGCCCATTTAAAGTGAGGACAGATTGGAAAAATTTCGGCAGGGGTCAGGGATTGGAGGACCGTGCGAGGGGAGTGGACCAGAGCTCCAACAGCGGCAGCCTGGATCCAGTCCAATGTGTCCACCACAATCACCCTCTAAAGCATTCAATGGGGCCGATCCAGAGTTTAGAAGTAAGGGCAAAATAGGTGCAACTGTACAGCTCGGCTAAACCATTTTGCGATGTGACGGGGGATAATTCATTTTAATCCTTTTGCATGCAGGGAAAATACTTTACTTTTAAACATAGCACTCACACACTGCACAGCTTTAGGTTTAATTTATAAATTAGAGTTGAGCTAAGAAACTTCACCTCTCAATTCTAATACTGCTTTCACGGTTTATATTTGCCACCCCTTCCTTGCAGATCTACATGGTACTGCCCAGGTCTACACTTGACCCTAAAAAGAGGTGTAAGTGTAAGTCTGGATCAGCTCCAACAACTAAATTGTTTATTTTAAGTACTGACTGGCCTAAGGCAGTTTACATAGATTTTAGACAGATTTACTAGGATTCATTTTTAGTCAGCAGCCAATTGGTCTATTAACATGTTGGCGGAAACCCACACAGACAAAGGGAGAACATACAAACTCCAGATAAAGACTTGTCTGGGAATCGAACTCACAACTCCTTCCAAAATGAAACTGCCTACTGAAAGGAAGGGGTGCTCAGACTATCTATTCATACAATGCTGGCTTTTACCATCGCTATTACAAGGGGCAGTACCATTGCTTGGTTGGAAAATGCTATAAAAATCAAGACAATCTCTCCTCCGGCACTATTTTCCAGAATAATTTCCCTTTCAGCTATCATAACATACGTATTATACAGGTCACCCACCTCTTCATCCTCCAAAATATCAAAGGTTTCATAGTCCACACTGAAAGAGAAAAAAGAGAAACGATTACAGCAAATGTAAAGATCTTGTACTATATACTGTGGCATCCAAAATCTATCATAGCAAATATCTGTTACAGGCTATCCTACACGGTGCCCAATTGTGTTCCAACTAGTTGAGGGGTAGCCACGATAGAGGTAGAGCACAACGTTCCTACTGTTTTTATTTTATTTTATTGGTTTCTTGGGCCGGTTTCTGCAAAATCGCCAATTTGCAGAATTCCAATGTAATTCCTAACAATCCATTTGTGACAGGTATATGATAGGACTTGTATAGCTATTTCAATTGGCAAAATTTAATTCCTACCTAAAACACTTTTCTATTCACTATTTTTAGAATTTGTTTGAACCGGACCAGGAGACGTTTTTCTAAAAGGAAGCAGCGGTTGTTCCAGTCTACGCCCCGTTGCTAACATTGACCTAATGACATCAGAAACTAAAGTTGATTAAACTATATGATATCCTGTATGACATCACTAACAGAACGGGTCAAAAAATTTATTTTTTACTTTATAAAAATATAAGAGAACTGTAGCAAGAAATACAACAAAATAAAACACACACAAGATTATTAACAGTTAGCACAAGAGATAGGAGGATGTTACTGTGAGGTGCTTCATAGATCCCGTTCTAATCACACTGGGCCAGATCCAGAACTACGCATTTCTGCGAATTTACGTGTGGCGGAGACGTAAATTCGCAGATTTGAATGCACTGTGCATGCGCACCACATAAAATACGCACATTCACGTAGCGTATTTTAGAACGTATGGGTGATTCACGTATGTCACATGTAAATACTTACGCGTGGGCGTGACAAATTTACGTTAGTGAACAATACGTGCGTTTTACGTGAAGTAGGCGGGGGGGTATTTAAAGTGTACCGTATGGGCGTGATTAGCTGCGTACGTTCGCATAGTCAGTACGTCCGTTAGCGGACGTATGCGGTTACGTTAGGAAAAGTTAAGGTAGGGTTTGGGTCGCGTAATTTGAGAAAATACGTCCGTGCAAGGGGTGTGCCGTGGGGAGTGTAGCGAACTTCCGTGTACGAAAATCCGCACTGCGAATATACGTACGCACACACGTAGTTCTGGATCTACCCCACTGTGTGTACTCACTATGGCGGGAGGGGAGTGGGCTTTAAATAATACAGGAAGGGTTTAGATAAGCTCTTAAATACGATTCTCATATACAAACTGGTACTTAGGATCGCACAGCGACTTGCTATTAGAACTCTGCTGCCCCCAGTGGTGGGAGTGTGTATAACATAAACTAGGGTAAAGACATTACATATCAAGTAGATGTTCTAGAGCACCAAAGCAAACACACAAATCCATAACATCCATTAACTTGATTAAAATAAAAAAAAGTCACTAGACAGATGGATGGTGTTGTACTGCAATACTATCGACTCCTCATCCTGTCCACTGCCCCAAGTGAAAGCTGTGCAGTGGAATAATCGCCGGCTTCCGAATACGAAGAGAAATAACTCCAGCAGACCATAATGACACGTTAGTATTTACACCTGGGAACAAGGATGTCCTGCACCGAGGCAGCCAGGAGCGAGCACAGGACAGGTGTATGAGCAGCGCACACTCACCCCGCGTTGTTCATAATTTCTAGAATCTGTCGGCTGAATCCGCATTTCGCCATCTGCAACATACACACAGAAGAGGATTGTGACATTAAATGACGCAAAAGACTTCAATAAAGCAAAAGAAAAAAAAAGACAACCTTTTTTTGAACGCCTTTACCCTGATGAAGTGCGCGAGTGAAACGCGTTGACTGATGATATATAAGAGATCTCGATTTACCGATCGTGTTCAAGAAATCAGCTTTAAGAACTTTCACCCTACGTTTACTTGACTTCACAAACGGGGGAAAACCGCTACAGAAGTGCAGTCTGCAAGACTCTACCCCGGCATACACAGCACGAGGTAACAAAGAGGCTAGAATGAAATACCAGCCGCTTACCAGCGGAGCCTCTGTCACCTTTATATATTAACAGCAGGACTAGAAATGGCATCTATGCTTCTCATTGTCAACTTCTGCTCGAGCAACACCTCACTACTCTCTTGCTCTCAATCTTTCTAGGACAAAAAGTCGGATTACGGCAACACTTTGGACTTTTCTTTCAGTAACAAGACTGAAATTTACACTATTGTTTTATTGCTATTCTGTACCCAGTTCATCATTAGCTATTTGTTGGAGAGCGATCTATTTCACCACATACTAACGGGGAGACGTTAGCGAGCAGCCTCCCAGCTTCCTTCAGTGAAGGAGAATCTGAGCACTACCAGCAGCCGCACATATAAAAATAGCACATTACTCGGCAGCGCAAGTGCCCCAACTAGGCATTGAAAAAACAGCCTGTCTGAACACATACATACCTGCTTGTTCCCCTTCATGAACAGTATGACCGGGTCTTTGTTGATAAGTGTCTTGAGTCTATAAAAAAAAAAAAAAAAATTAAAATACCATTTACTCGCTCATTATTTCCCTATAGCCTGTACAGGTCTCCAGCCAATCAGAAAGAGACTACAGCAGTGGTTCCCTGGGGTGCCGCGTAGGAAACTACACACGCGCTATGCCCCGGCCAATCTAAATCCCTCCCCCTCCCCCTTCTAACTAAACACTCCCCGAGGCGGCATTATGTCACCTCTTTTTAACTGAACTACTCTGCGCGGTCTTTAAAGATTGCTCGGAGGCCATATACTACCTAACTGGTCTGTAGATTGTGTAAATGGCCTAGCACGCACGCACAGTAGGTCATTTCGTAAATCTACGCACATAGGAAGCAGAAACTTTCCCCAAGGAAATACTGTACCGTTTATCGGCCATCACGTGTTGGGAGCTGCAATCGCTCTAGTGTGTGCCCAGTTTTAGAGTTTCATTTTCAGGGTGGATAGAAACTTAATACAACCATTGACTAGGTGACAATTATTATTTTTATTAACAAAATTCATAAGCATTTAAAACAGATTATATACCAGGTATTTCTCATGGACGTCTCAAAGTATTTATTGCCAAGCGAATCACAGTCACTCATATCACATCAGTCACTCATATCACATCAGTCACTCATATCACATCAGTCATTCATATCACAGTCACTCATATCACAGTCATTCATATCACATCAGTCACTCATATCACATCAGTCACTCATATCACATCAGTCACTCATATCACAGTCATTCATATCACAGTCGTTCATATCACATCAGTCAGGGATTTAATTTCAGAGGCAGTTTAACAATATTCTACCAATTGTATTATTCCGGATAGCACAGGAGTGACACTAATTTACTCTGATGTATCCGTGATTATTATCTCACTGCATCAGCAAATCCTGTTTGTCACACGCTCACAATTACACTTTGCTGTTCGTCAGCTCTCTCTTATCTGTTATTACATAGAAAGCAATTACCGCTTGTCACTTGCTCGGTATTATACACAGCATGCCAGGAAGGTGTCATTCTGCAGCTGTCTATTATGTCTATTTACGAAAAATAATAATTTATTTTATGCCGTCAGCCCTTATTTATAGTGGAGCTTAAGCTATAGTGATGCAAGCTTCATTCACAGCTGTGCGCTATCTAGGTATAACTAGCAAGCTTCATTCACAGCTGTGCACTATCTAGGTATAACTAGCAAGCTTCAATCACAGCTGTGCGCTATCTAGGTATAGCTAGCAGGCTTCATTCACAGCTGTGCGCTATCTAGGTATAGCTAGCAAGCTTCATTCATAGCTGTGCGCTATCTAGGTATAGCTAGCAAGCTTCATTCACAGCTGTGCGCTATCTAGGTATAGCTAGCAAGCTTCAATCACAGCGGTGCACTATCTAGGTATAGCTAGCAAGCTTCATTCACAGCGGTGCGCTATCTAGGTATAGCTAGCGAGCTTCATTCACAGCGGTGCGCTATCTAGGTATAGCTAGCGAGCTTCATTCACAGCTGTGCACTATCTAGGTATAGCTAGCGAGCTTCATTCACAGCTGTGCACTATCTAGGTATAGCTAGCGAGCTTCATTCACAGCTGTGCACTATCTAGGTATAGCTAGCGAGCTTCAATCACAGCTGTGCACTATCTAGGTATAGCTAGCAAGCTTCATTCATAGCTGTGCACTATCTAGGTATAGCTAGCAAGCTTCATTCACAGCTGTGCGCTATCTAGGTATAGCTAGCAGGCTTCATTCATAGCTGTGCGCTATCTAGGTATAGCTAGCAGGCTTCATTCACAGCTGTGCGCTATCTAGTATAGCGAGCAAGCTTCATTCATAGCTGTGCGCTATCTAGTATAGCGAGCAAGCTTCATTCACAGCTGTGCGCTATCTAGGTATAGCTAGCAAGCTTCATTCACAGCTGTGCACTATCTAGGTATAGCTAGCAAGCTTCATTCACAGCTGTGCACTATCTAGCCCAGAGATGTAGAAATCCTAATTTTAGACCGTGTTCACAATTAGAATTGAAGCGCGGCCTTGTGTGTTATTCGTTACTGTTAGTTTACTTTGGGAGTCTGGCCCCTCCCCAATATGGCCGCTGCAGTCTGGCCCCTCCCCAATATGGCCACTGCACACTGTTCAAATGGCAGGAGTGTCTTACTACAGACCTCCTGAGTACACATATAGCAGATGGATAGGGACTCGCCTACAGGAGGTGCCTTGACGCTGGGCAGGTGATAAACCCAATATAGCTATATTATGACCTATACCTCCTTTTTCCGTATGTGCTGACACAGTGTTATATAACGTGTGTTTGGAGCGCCGGACCTGTCTTTTGTTCCCCGTTTTTAGGCGCTTAATTGCACTTGATTACCATAGTGTGACTTTAAGTAGCCGTGCATATTTTCTTTCCGAATAAGGAAAACACCTTCACAGCTCTTTACCATACCCTCACCCACCCACTTTTTCCCAAGGCAGCACTGGCTTTTGACCGGCTTCAAGGCTTCTGCCGTACTGATTTGCACCTGCCCAACTTTGGATGTAACTATGGAGCATGGCGATTATATAGTAATGGTGAATACAGCAGCATGGTGGAACAAGTGGTTAGCACTTCTGCCTCAACGTCTGAGGTCATGAGTTTGATTCCTGGACAAGGCCTGATCTGTGTGAGGTTTATATGTTCTCCACATAATACAAACGAATGTTAGTTCATGTGTTAGGGAATTTAGACTGTAAGCGCCAATGGAGCAGACACTGATGTGAATGATACAGTGCTAAACATAGCAAACAAAATATAATGGCGCTATATAAAAATATGTTAATAAATCACAGCTGTGAACAGGGCTACAATGGAGATCAACCGGCCTCAAACAGTATGGCGATTGGCAGCTGTGATTAGCACTTGTGTCTCACAGCACTGAGGTCATGAGTTCAATTCCCAGACTAGGTCTGTGTGGAGCTTCTATGTTCTCCCAGTGTCTACATGGGTTTCCTCAGGTTTCTATTCACAACCAAAATACATGGTGGTAGGATAAATGGCTGCTGAATAAAGTAACCCGTGTGTATGCGTCAGGGACCATCGAATGTAGCTCCAATGGGACAGGAACCGATGTGAATGTTAAATATTCTCTGTAAAGTGATACGTAATCTGATGGCGCTGTATAAACACCTGTTAACAAATAATAATGGTCTCGCTTACGCAATCTACGTACAGAAATGGTATGTAGATAGCATGAATAAGCTACTACACATGCGTAATAGCTCAATTCTTAATACAACGTACGTAAGACGAAAACTACATAACCGTGAATCCGGACCTGTGTCCCCTCCAACATCCTTAGAGATCGGAGCATTACGCTGGCCACAGGGGACATGGCACAGTGTGTGCAGCCAGCTTAAGCCATCTGGAGCAGGCAACACATAGACACACAATGTACGCTGCACTAATGTGCCGGTCAATGCGGCTCGCACAAAAACTTAGAATCTCCTTTTATCGTTCTATCATCCACATCGAAGTCATTTCTCTGCTGTCGCAAAGTAACGGAGCTCACTCTGAAGCAATCATGAAGTCATGTAAAACCTCCATAACGTACACAAAAAGGAAACCTCCTACCTGTCTTCCAGACTTTGTGCTTTGGGACACATTGTACTCAGCTCCCCGGATGCCTCAAGTTCCTATAAATGAGTACACATGAACGTTAACCACGTTAGCCATTTTTTTCGAGTGGTCCAATGACCTTGCGCCAACGCTAGGCCTCACCTTGACAATGTCCAGTCCTCCTATCAGCTCGCCGTTGATATACAGCTGGGGATACGTAGGCCAGTTGGAAAAGGTCTTCAGACCCTGCCGTACCTCCTCATCAGAAAATATATCAAAGCTGCTAAACTGGATCTTATGCTTGTGAAGGATTTCCAGTATTTGTCTACTGAATCCTGGAAGACAGGAAAAAATGGGGATTTTATTTGTGCACATAAGTTACTGGTGAGCAGTAACACACACATGCCAGAGTTCATGGACCGGGTCAAGACTTAGTAGTTGGGGCCATTTGACGAATGCGGTGACGCTACCTTCTTCCAGCAGGGAAATACGGACCTTGAGAATCTGGATCCATGCTGGAAATTGCTTTAATGGGAGGACGGCATTTTTTCAAGCATGTCCACACGATGGGAGGGAAAGTATTAGCCCTTACATCCAATCCTCATTTACGCACCAGTCCCATTTTAAGTGTGTCGGTGCATCAATGTTAAGGTCGGGACCTGGTGGCAGAAAGTGCTTTAGTGCGAGGAGAGTGCTTCGCAAATTAGGATCGCACGGCAACGGACAGACTTGGCCACTGCGACGGTGGCGGAACGCTCGCATCCATTATTATACCTGGATCCGGTTCCATGTTCTTGAAAAGCTGAAGTAGACCTTAAAATGTATTGTTAGATTCTTGAAGAAAGTCTGTCTGTCTGTGCGAGTGCGGGGGAAGGGAGTTTAAAACGGAGCACAAATGGGTCTGCAATCCAGCCCAAATGGGGAATGTAAAAGAGAAGAGAGCGGGAAACGTGGCCAGTCCTTCAGTATATTTCTAGAACTGCATCTAAAATGATGCAATATTCAGCGAAATCGAGTAGCCAATCTGAAGATTACATTTGCTCTCCACCAATCCACACAAAGGGGCGGATTCAGACTGCAACCTATATGCAGCCTCCATATGTTAAACTCCTCCCTCCCCCCAAAGTAACTTTCATGACCTTTATCCCACCATTAATACCACTACCGTCCCTTTTACCAAGTAACAACTTGATTTACATACAAAGAGATCACGTTAAACGCTCATTAGAAATTCTTAAGAGCAAAGTCTAGAAAAGAAGCAAAATATATACCCTGCTGGGTAAAAATCCTACAAGCCTATTTCCATAAGCCTGGAAGTTTTCAATGAAGCCCACACCATGCGTCTTCATTAAGAAGTCCCCCTTGTCTAAGTGGAATCATATTTACAACCCACGGTCTGTGGATACCCTTTCCGTGACCTCCATTCCCTTAGACGGAGCTAAAATATGGGCTTTCCCTTGGTAGGGACGTGGTGCTGGCAAGATCTGCATACGGTGGAGTTGTGAAGGGGGGCGACGTTTGGTTATTTGCTGCTGATGCTACTTCAGTGTTAAGTTCATGTACAGCCTGGAGTGAAACACAGATTGTGAGATGTGTCATTCATCTGGGAGTTCATTAGTAAATAGCTGAAGGCCGGTTGCTTTTGGTGATTCTGTTTCCAATACATTCAATCATTTTTACTGTACTGGCCCCACCAGAAAGCTTTGTTACAGCTCTAGGCAATGGGATGAGGATTGGCCAGATTGATGGCCTCGGTTTCAATTTTAAGGGTTAAGGCTGCAGAGTCTGGATGATGTGCTGTGGGTCAAGACTATGGCAAGGTTTTTATGAGTATTGAAACTAAGAAAGATGAATAACTACATAGGATATTATAAGTGGAGACAAATAAATCCGTTTCCCAGGGTATTATGTTTCTACAGAGAACCCATCTAAACAACGGTCTATAATTTCCCACTAGGATATATGACTATGGGGGGGATGAGAGTCAAAAAAACCATCGCTGCTTAATGTAATAATTGTGCGCTTTGCAGGGTTACTGGACAGCCAGTTATTTACATCTTTTATTGGATCACTGTATTTATTATTTTTATGACTTTACTGCAGGGTTCATTATGGTGGCACCAGTGGATAGCACTTCTGCCTCACAGTGCTGACGTCATGAGTTCAAATGAGTTCAATTCCCAGACTAGTCCATATGGGTGTGGCGTTTGTATGTCCTCCCTGGGTCTGTGTGGGTTTCCTCCAGCTGCTCCAGTTCCCTCCCACACTCCAAAGAAAGCATACATTAAGGATAACTGACCGCGGAAAAAGAACCCCCAGGCTGTGTCTGTGTGTCAGGGAATTTACACCGTGGGGCAGTTTCAATTAAGCGTGACGTACTTCCGGAATTTACACCACGGCGCACAGAGGTGCGAGATAAGATCTGCGATGTTCAGTTACCATAATAGACGAGAATAGGCGCTTAACTGAATCTGCCTCTGTAAGCTCCATTGGTGCAGGGGCAATGATTAAAGATGTTTCCTTTATGATGTAAATTGTGAAGCGTTACGTGATAGGACGGCACTATATTAAAACATGTTAATACTAAAAGTTATTCATTTATTTTTGATGCAAGTATGGAAATAAATCAATAAATGTGGAACTCCATCATGATGGATGATTGAGCAGCTTAAATACAGTAGATAAAAGAAATTGTGTCACAGGATACACTTCATATAATAAGAGCACCTGCCGGTGAGAACAAGCGCAGAGGCATTTAATAGCAGAAATACAAGTGAAAATAATGCCGCTTTCAGACTGCAATAACCCGGGTTTTACAACTCAGGTTATTGCCGGGGCTTTTTGGTGAAAAAAAATTAAAAAACCTGGGTAGGTCCCTTAAAAAACTCCAAGGCAGATCCGGGAAATTCTGGGTCCCGGGTCTGCCCTGACATTGTGAAGGACATAAGTGTCTCCCTGGGGGAGGGACTTGTTTACTGTTGCATAGCAACAGTAAACAAATCCCTTCAATTGGGTGCATTGGGTGAGACCCGGATTGAAAAATTGGGTCTGCATCTCTCACATTGCCGCTTACCCGGGGTCCAACACGGTAAAAACCCTTCTTTTTCCCTGTGTCTGAGTCCCGGGTTATTAGGGGTCAAACTAACTAAAACCCCTTACAGATCACCACCAAAAACCCGGGGGTGCACCTTTCCCATTGCCACTTACCGGGGTCCAACACAGGAAAAACCCTTCTTTTTCCCCATGTCTAAGTCCCGGGTTATTAGAACCAGTACCAGGACCCCGGTACCTTTTAGATCACCACAAAAAACCCAGGTTGCCGGATTTTTGGCCACAAACCCGGGTTTTTAGTAGCAATCTGAAAAGGATAGAACGTTGCTTAAAGCAGTAAAAAGTTGAGGGCTGTAGACTTGGGGAAATTTCACAACATTTCTGATATTTCACCAATTTTATGGGTAAACTAAACGCAACACTAAAAGTTCCAGCACAAAATCTGGATAAAGAGCAACAAAAACGACCATAAAAATGGAACACTTGGGGTGCAGGGTCGGTGAATCCTGAAAGCTGAGAAAGCGTACTAAGAGATCATTTATTAGAA
The DNA here is from genome assembly GCA_011038615.1 of Limnodynastes dumerilii. Lineage (NCBI taxonomy): Eukaryota > Metazoa > Chordata > Amphibia > Anura > Limnodynastidae > Limnodynastes > Limnodynastes dumerilii. The sequence continues at coordinate 21,316 of WWET01000417.1, forward strand.
GTCAGTGGCTGGGAGGGCTCCCTAATTTCAATAGGTAAAACATGCGCATAATATTGTGGATTGTATTCATCTTTCCTGATCTCAACGTTAAAATACAACCGCTCCATAGCCGCATCCAGAAGCCCAACGTTCATACTCTGCAGCCTTAACCCTTAAACCTGGAGCTCAGGCCATCAATCTCTCCAGCTTTCAACCCATCGCCTAGAGCTTAAAGTCGACTCCATTCACATGAATATTCTGCAGACCTGGGAGGCTCAGACAGCAGACAGAGGAAGGCATATTGTGGAAGGGGGGAGGAGGGTGTAATTACACAGCAAACACATTGTGTTTTTGGGGACGGGACCACCCAATGCTGCTAGACGGGAATTTGGGGGAGAAATCTCCTCTAACATTTTATAGGAAAACACGGTGCCTCTGGAATACACAACTAAAGTATTAAATGAAGACACCTTCATTATAACAAGAGGGAATAAAAGACAGGAAAAGTGATGTTGCGATCTCATCGGCACTGTGTACAGCAGACTGACAAGGTCATTGCGGACAGACGGATACCATATACACCAGAGGCTGCAGACTCTGTACAAGCAAACAAACAAGATTTGAAATGGACACCGAGGGCTAGATTTACTAAACTTCTCAAAAGGAAAAGTGGAGATGTTGCCAATAGCAACCAATCTGATCCTACCCATCACTTTCTTATTACATACTAGGGAATGTCCGTTAGAATCTGATTGGTTGCTATGGGCAACATCTTTATTTATCCTTTTGAGTTTAGTAAATCTACCGCAAGAATTGGGCACGTTAGCGGCTGAATTATTATGCGAAGCGGGAGCACGACACGTGCGCAGGATTACTGCTGATAGAAGACAATAAACACTAATTACGGATCCCCACTGTATTCAGATTTAGGCCGCACCCCTCAAGCGTAAAGAATTCCGACACATGGCCCCAATCATGTAAAATGGGACGGCTGGGAAGTCTGGATACAGCTGAGGGCACGTCGCAGCCCCTCATCGTACCCTTTAAATACTTCTCCCCTCCCACATAGCGGGGTTACTTTCTGCTTTCCCTCCTCCGCCTGAAACGCTCCCACTAGAGACCTCTGAGAATGCAGTGTGGGCTCAGTCGCAAAATGCGTTCATTTGCTGATCCCAGCCAGCGGAAAACACCCCATATTTAGAAGTCTGAGCAGCATGGTGGCTTAGGTGGTTAGCACTTCTGCCTCACATTACTGAGTCCGATTCATGGACAAGGCTTTATCTGTGTGGAGTTTAAATGTTTTCCATGTGTTAAACGTCTATGTGTTCGGTAATTTAGACTGTGAGCACCATTGGAGCTGCTAATGTGATTGATTAATGGTTATGTTATTTGTACAGCACTGCAGAGCCTTTGTGGAAACCATAATAATAATAATAATAATAATTATGTCTGGACCCGTTCCTTAAACAGGAATTGCTTTGTTGCTACCATTCCTTACAAGTAACATGAACTCCTGGCATCATCCACACACACACACACATACCACATCTGGGCTCCTGAGGAGATCCTTTCATGAAGAGCATACAGGGGGCAGCGTTGATGAGCTTCTTTAGTCTCACGTTCAGATCCTCCTTGGGGGGACTGTTGGGGGCAGCTGGGAATGAGGTGTTTGATGCATGGCGCTGAACTCGCTTGGTCAACTCAGGTGCATGGGCGCCATCGAGACGGTCAATCTTCTGAGAGTTCTAAGACACAAAGCAAAGCGATGAAAATGCAGGTACATCAAAAGCAGAAAGAGCCTGGAGAGGTGTCAGCTGGGACCTGGTCATTATTATCCATGTACGGATATACATCATTCGAAAAAGTAAAATATATTTATATAGATGCCCTTACAGATCAGTAAATAAAAGATGGAGAGTTAGTCGACGACCGATAGGGACACCTCTTGTTTTCACTTAGTGTGATTAGACTCTCTATAAAAGGGTTTCCCATGAGGGGAGAAAAAAGTAATTCAAAGATAAAACAAACTCCAATTCCCTTCTCCTTACCGGTAAAAGGACACCCGTCACCCCCACAACACATACCCCCAAACATAAACAAAGACCTGCACAAGTCATTCATTAGAAACAATTATTTGCAGATATATTAACTGCAAACTAAAATAAGATTTCTCTTTAGCAAATTATATGTGAGCAGAATTCTTTTTTATAGCATTGGGCTCCATGCTGACAGTAGTGAAGGAGATTAAGAGCCTGTAATGATGATTTGTGCATTATACAGCTAGTATTATTGGACTGGATCCAGACTTAAGAAGGAGCTTGAAATTAAGAGAGGAAAGTTACACCTGGGCTAAACCATGATGATTGCAGGGGAGTCATATTCCATCTGTTGCAAACAGTATTAGAGTTGAGACGTGATATTTCCTATCCCAAGTCTAAATAACAGTGTGATAGTAACGCTGCTCAGTATCTGTGTAATAATATAATAATAATAATAATAATAATATAATAGTATTAGAGATGAGAGGTGATAAATAACAGTGTAATAGTAACGCTGGTCAGTATCTGTGTAATAATATAATAGTATTATAATAGTACTAGAGATGAGAGGTGATAAATAACAGTATAATAGTAACGCTGGTCAGTATCTGTGTAATAATAATATAATAGTATTAGAGATAAAAGATGATAAATAACAGTGTGATAGTAACACTGGTCAGTATCTGTGT
>WWET01000417.1:38619-50263 GCA_011038615.1 Limnodynastes dumerilii
AATAAACACAAAAGAAATAAACGAAAAAAAAAAAATATATATATATATATATAATTGTTATTAGAAACAAAAAACCAAAACCCAGAGGATCAGTTTGGAATATCAGAAATAGAAAGTTACTATGATATATTTTAAGATGTATAGAATTATAGTTGAGCCGCTCCCAGAATGTCTGTGAGACTCCTGAAATTCAGGCATTGCTCCCAGGATTATGGCAGAGCCGGCAAATCTCCCGCATTTGGGTTTGATGATGTGATTGAATGCAAATCAGCGCCTTAAGTTCTGTTCCTCAGTCTATCAATATATATAAACCCTGCCTCCAGTCTAGTCTACTTATGCTGACATCGAAACTGTCCCACTGGGAGGTATGCAATGCTGTGATCTAGGCAGGGATGGATTTAAAACTCATGGGGCCCTAAGCAAGATGCCGTTTTTGTTCCTCCCAAGGGATCCTGCATGGTGGAAATGACAGCTCTCGTTTGATAAGGCTGCTTAACAGTGCAAGATCCTGGGCCCCTGGGGCTCGCCAGGCCCTAAGCAGGTGCCTAGGTTGCCTTGTGGATAATCCGGCCCTGGATCTAGGGTACACTCCAGTTCTGGAGATGACCCCAAATCAGTGCCTGAATTCCCGTCCCCTGACTCTCAATGCAATAATGCTATTTTGTTAAGGAAAAAAAAATTATAATTTCTTTAAAAGCTTTAGACCATGGTTGCCGACTTTTGGCAGTTTCCCTCCGGGAGAGAAGCTAGCGATGCATGCAGGTGACGGGGCTTAATGAGGCGGATTATGCAAATCGCGTCATTAGGCTCCGCCCCTGGTTCATACTGACCCGTTTTTAGTCCCTTCCTGTGCCTAGCAACACTAGTATACTAGTGCTGCTAGGCAAGGGGGCAGGACTTGCAGGAGATTTGCTGGCTCTCCCGGGATACCGGGAGTACTGCCCGAATTTCGGGAGTCTCCCGGACATTCCGGAAGAGTCGGCAACTCTGCTTTAGACCAGTCCCAGAGAATGAAACTAAGGCCCCGTACATATTGTCCAATTATTCGTATAAAAGACCCCAATATGACCATCAGGTACAACAGTGTACAATGCAGTTTGCATGTGATATCTCTAAAGCAAGCAAGTTTTCTCCAAAAGGTATAAACTTCCACCAGTTTGCCTTAATTTTAAACTCCTATATGAGAGCATTTTATTTTTGTGGTTCCACCACCTTGTCCACGATGCAGCCATGTAAGTGTCTGGTGCTGGACCTCCTTTTTTGCTGGCATTACATTGAGACAGAAGACACCTGGCTGCACGACATTTGTGTAAATAATGAACTGGCGGCAATTCTATCAACCTAAAACTTTAGCTGCTACCATTTTGCATCCAAGAAAATAGTGATGATCAATAAACTTTAATTTACTCCTGTTTCCACCCAATTGGGGGGCAAAGGATGAATCTAAAATGTGATTTTTAACAAAAGTGTGATTACCCTCCAACATGACCCATTCCACTAGATACAAAATGCTCTGCTCCTGAGCTTCCAACTGTCAGTTACTATAGTAACCGCCTTTATTTTGCAAACATCGGTGAGTTCATTAAAACCAGGTGAGAGTGACAGGTGGAAGATCAGGAGCGGAGTATTGTGTATTCATGGAAGGGGTCATGATACAGCGTCTGCTGTAGAGGATCACTGAAAACTTCTCACCTCAGAAAGGGAGAGCTGGCAGCCATCTTTCAGGAGTCCACTGTGAGAAAGGCAGCGGCCATATTTGGTGAGTCTATTCCAGAGCTTGAAAGCTGCTCTTAGGTTGGGACTATAAAGTGGGACTACATTTCCCATAATGCATTAAGAGACTAAGGGGGCTTGGTCTAGAGTTCTGCAGCCCGCGAAAATGGAGAGATGAGACATTTAGGGGAGAGCTGTGCAATGCATGGAGGCTGCAGTCATGTCTGGGTAGCATAAGCAGCAAGAGAAAGTGAGTTGTCTGGCCAGTGCTGAGAGATCAATGGAGGCCATGCAGGGGCTGCTTCAGAGCTGTCACAGAGACTACTGAACTAACAGCTCTGCAGGAGGGGAGATCTACCCAGCCAGTGCATGTTACCCTGATTGCTGTGACCCCCTGTGAGGTAGGTGCAACCCATGGCATGATGCCTAAAATGTGAGTGATCTGTCACTGTCTTCCTTCATCATCTGTTGTGGCTGCTAAAGCTGGCCATACACTAGAGCCATTATCGTCCCGATCTTTGAATTATCGTGGATTGGTCGAATTATCGCTGTAGTGTATGGTGCCGATTATTGTCAGAAACGGACGATAATCCAAAAATAATGGCTGCCGTCCGATAATCCGATCGGGTGGTTTGCAATAAAAATTATCGTTTATCGCTAGCGATATCGGACAGTGTGTGGGCATTTCTGATAATCGTTCATTTTTCTGCCGATTTTTCCTGACTTTATCCCCACCCCTGTAGGATGTGGCTATGCTGATGTAGATATCGTTCTTCCTGTTTATCTCTCGTGACCCGTAATGGAAGATGGCGTCTTGTAATGACTACAGAATAAAGTACCTGCATGTCTGGTAAAGAAAGGTATGGGCATATATCAATGTGCAGCTGCGCACGAATGTTCGTCTGCCTACCGTTACCCAAACTACATGTATAACTACCAAAGGACCCAAGATATATATGGATTACCATTAAAGACAGATGAAATAAACATGAAAAACCATTACCCAGACTACATGTATAACTAGAAAATGACCCAAGAAATATATATAAAATCCTCTAATGCTGCTGTCAATCAAACTCTGACACGGCCCCTTTTGCAAAACATGCGGCGATAATCGCCTAGTGTGTGCTTAAGAACGATATCTACCGACAAAGGCAATGAAAAATCGTGCATTTTTTTTACATTTTTGAAATTTCGGACGAATTATCGCATAGTGTATGGCACCGATGTCGCTACCTGCCGCTAGAGGAAAAATCGGCAGGATGATCAGAAATTTCGCGCTGTGACGATAATCGCTCTAGTGTATGGCCAGCTTAAGAGCTCCACCTATGTGCATGTTATTCCCTTGGCCAGAATGAAATGTTGATCCTAGTGATAAGCAAATAACCTGTGGCACTATGGGCCGGATTCAATTAGAAGCGATAAATTAGCGTGAAATAAACTCGCAGTGTATGCGGCAAATTCACTGACCAAAATTCACCTCATTCAATTTCAGATTACAGAACGCCCCCAACCTGCGTTAATAGTGTGTTGTGCGATGCTGTATTTTTCCTTGACAATGTTATGTAATTTGCCCTCATTAGTGATGGGGACATCTGATAAAAGCTCCTCCCTCCCTATTTCAAGTAGCCGCGGTCCTGTCTGATCTGGGGGTCTAAAACTTTTTGAAATGTATTTTTTATGGATATTCATTGCCCTGGTAGGGCTACTAGCCCAAAAAGCGTTTTCTAAATAAAGGACTGGGGACTTAGTTTAGTCCCCATTGAAAAGGGTGGGATCTGAAAGATGTCAGACCTGGGCAGAATGGGGGCCCCACAGAACGGCATGGCTGAAGACCAAGTGCTCCCATCTTCTTATCCTGCTTCTTGTACCAGTTACCAGAACCAGATTTTGAATTCACATAATAGTTTTTTTAATAGTATATACATGATAAAAATTAATAAAATAAAGTTATTTTTAATTATTTCTATACATTTTTACTAATTTACATCAACTTAACACAAGTTAACACACATTAATTTGCGAATATGCGCCTTTACATTTGCGAATGTAAGAAAAATTCACGCTAATTTTAATGTAATTGAATGGGGAAAATTGTCTTTCCCTATTTCAATTAATGGACATAATTTTACGCGCTAATTCTGCTTATTTGTGCTTAAAAAACCGCTTAATTGAATACCGCGGAAAAACATTGTTAATTTTATTATGTTAATGAGCATAAATTTCGCTACGCGCCTAATTGAATCTGACCCTATCTGTCCCGGGATGCCCACAGTGCATTGACCTTCTAGCTGATGGCTGGCAGAGCATGCTGGGACCAAAAATACAGAGCATGTTCCTTTTCAAAATCTTTCCTCCTTTCTTTACCTGCTTGGACATGCTTTGTCTTCATAGTGAATTATTTTCCCAGCCTGCCACCTTAAACCAGCTGGTGTGTAATCCTACCTCATACACCCATTTCTCCATGGTGTAACGCATCGATGAGCCCTAATTAATTCTCAACAGACAAGTGAAAACTTAGGAAACTAAGTGATTGCTGCAACTTCTGGTTATAAATAGAGCATTTTCGTTTTGAGGATCAGGAATACATTTTGTGGGCCCTATGGATCTATCAGTTTAATATTGAGGTCCCCAATAAATCTCTCCTTCTGGCCGCTGTTGGAAATAAGGGTGGTTTGATATTTCTGACAGTCAGATGCTGACTGCGGTCGGTTTTCAGCAGCCTGCGCGGAGAGAGCGCTGGCCCTAGCGACTGCATGATTTTTGATTGACGAGTGGTAAGTTTTATTAACCCTAACTATCCCCTTGGCCTAAACTTAACCCACCGCTCACCACTTCGTAACCCTAATTAAAGTTGTCCTACGGGGCCTAAACTTAACCAGTTTTGGTATTTTTCAGAAAATGGGCGTTCAATATAGTACCCATTCTGGATAGTTAATAACATTTTTAAAATGTGCTCGTGAAGGGTGTCGCTGAAATTGAGCTTTTGGCTTCATCATTCTTGATAACCAGCCGTTCGTGTTGGAAATATTAAATTTTTTATATTAACCACATTTACCTATATGTATTCTGGTTTAAACACTAGTCTTTTAAATGAGAAATGGAAAACATATGGGTCCAGATTTACCAAACTCAGTGGAGAGTTTGCCCATAGCAACCAATCAGATTTTAGCTGACATTCTCTAGAATGCAATAGTTAAATACGATCTACAATCTGATTGGTTGCTATGGGGAAACTCTCCACTCTTTCAAAACCCACAGCTTAGTAAATCTGGTCTGGCTGGGAGAGAGTGGCCCTATCGATAGGGCCGTTCGAAGCGGGGACCCACACCTGATTGACTTGGAGGAGTAACCACGGGTGTATGCATGGGCTGACCGGAGAGGTCGTCCCTCTGCCTCATTCTCCCGATCATCGGACCTTGTACCTCCACCTCCTGGCCGGAGTTTCCCCATCTGTCTCACACCATAGTTATCTGGAAGTACAGCAGTAATGAAAGCTCTGCGTTCTTCAAGAGATTAGCAAATTAGTTAGAATTAGTTGCCAAGACTGACAGGAGGACCGTGCGGCTAATCCGTGCAGAGGCTGACAGGGTGACCGGGCGGCTAATCCGGGCAGAGACCGATAGGAGAACCGTGCGGCTAATCCGGGCAGAGACTGACAGGAGGACCGTGCGGTCCCTTCATCTTCAACCAGGATCATCAGTCCTAGCAGGAGAGGTGTGGGGCACCGATATCGGGAACCTAATCGTCCCAATTATCCGACACCTCCGACAGGGATCGATAATCGCTGTAATGTATGGCCAGTTTACCTGCTCTAATTCTTTTGAATTGTATGACCATGATGATGAATTCTGTAAAACCTTTAAATACCTGGACTGATAATCCCATTCTTTAGTATTCTCTGTGTACCCGTCCAGACTTTATACTACTTGGAATTTCAGTGCACTCGAGATGGGGAAGTGGGTTATAATGCGCACAAACGGACTGATACAAAGGTACACACAATAGTACCTCTGGATGAATACGTAAGTGTGGCACAAAGCAGCCAAGTGCTGGGTATTGCACCGTAATGTATACTGGAAAAGGAGGTTGTGAACAGTGCGAGCGCTTCGGTCTCAATATAAATTCACTGACACAATATCAAAGAATGAATGTAGGCAAAATAATAGGAATTTATTTTCATTAATGTTCCCGTGAAATATTTCCTTCCTTCACAATGATTCTGCCACGATGTCATCATTTATTTTATTTTTTTGTTTATTGCGTTTGAGGTGTGAAGTTGTAATGGAAGGGTCTGAAGTAGGCGGTGGAGCGTCAGCTCCCTGGACTTCATCGTGACCTGTGTCTGGTGTAAGTGCTTTGATGTTAATGGTGCATTTTTCTCGTCAGAGTTCGGCTCTGGATCGGGTGGATTTACTTGGTCTAAACAATGACTGTGCCTCCACCCCATCCCTCCCACAATGCACCTTTCAGAAGGCCAGCGAGCGCAGATATAGTTGCATTGGTGTCTGAATCTGGCGTGATGGCATGTGCATCGTTGCTGAGCATGCCCATTGCAAAATAACGCTGAGATATGCTACGCGAGCTAGTGTTCGCTCGCCTGTAGACTGGCTTTATGGGGCCGTATCCACACTTAAGAGTGAATTAGGTGTGGACAGAACTGCGTCGCACTTTCAAGTGCCATAGGGCTAGCTTATCTTACCGTGCGGAGTTTCCTTCTTAAGAAGACAGCACAGAGATTGCCTCCCCCCGCATGCGAAATAGGTCAATTCGGGTATCTACGCACCTAAGATGCCAAAGCTTGTGAATACGGTCATGGTGTCTGGATTGCACTGTCCAGCTCTAGTGGATCCCTAAGATCATCTGGGATCCTACCTGAAGCCTGGATCCCGTCTATAATTCCTTCAACACGGTAATGGAATTTTTAGTTTATGGTGGATATTTAAACCGTTTAGAACAATAAATCTCACCCTCTCTGTAAACTTATTTCTTATTGTTACAATCCTGTTTTCACAACAGACTTTCCCGATCTTATATGGAGAATAAAATAAAGATTTGCGTTGATGGAGTAGTACAGCGACGGAGGAACATCTGGCCATTCCTCTGGTGAACACCAGACCCGCAGTCAGTAGGGGCATCTTTGCATGCGGCAGTCTGTCATCTGGATGTCTTCGCAATCCCTTATTTCATTACTTAATTTATTACAGGAAATTGAAGGGTTCAGAAGCCTCCCTGGAATAAAAGTCAATTATGACAAGTCTAATATACCTATATAAATCTTTCTCATCACAAAGGAGAGTGCCTACAAATTAACATTGTCTATAAAATATCTAGGGATAAATAATATTAATCCCCATTCCGCTTTATATGGCACTAAATTCTTCCACTTGTCATCGCGGCAAGCAGGAAATTTCTTGAAGGCGTAATTGTGTACGACTGAGCAAGGTTTGCGTACATAGAATAGAATGTATTCTTTGTTTGGTTTCATTTATGTAATGTCTTGTTAAGAGGCTGTCAAAATCACTGCTACCTACTTTGGTGTAAATCTGTTTCTCCGTATGGGGCCAATCCAGAGTTTTGGTGCAAACGTAACGTGGAAGCGTTATACATTCGGTCAAGAGTTGCATGGTTTCCGCTATGACACACCGCTCTGGGATAGGACATAGTGAAAATTGGCGGGTGTTTTTAACCTGCAAATGGATTAGTTTACACAGAAGCTGCGAGGTATAATGCAGCTGCCTGTATTAGTTTACATCCATTAAATGGGTTTACATGTGTAGGACAGAGTTTACAATACAAATAGGCCATTTATCAATAGAAAATATCCTGCATCTTGCACATCCCCGACATGGTGCAAGAGTGTGAAGGAAGCGCAGGGACGGCCACTTTCTCAATTACATTTTTTTTTTTTTTTTTTCATATTTATTTATTGCAAAACTGCATAAAAATTTAGACATTTTGCATAGACAGTAAAGGTATAAAAATCCACATAATAACAATTCCAGAAAATGCAAATACAGAACTGTATGGTGGAGACATGAACAAGTCTGAAGAAACGCATATCTCAGGCACGTCCAGCTATGCAACTATGATGCTCAATCTGTACGGGTGAAGGCGCCTACAAAAGAAGGGAGGCAAGTACAGTTTTGTGTTTTATTTAAGTAGGGTAAGGGGGGGGGGGTAAGGGAAATAGTAATCTGATATCTGAGTTTAGCCTGAATTCCTAAGTATAGAGTATCCGGTAAACAGGTGTTAGGTGTAAGTTTACTGTTCACTATTATTTATCTTAGACTGATGGCGTAGTTGTAGGGGACGGATGGTTATAGGTATAGAAATCAGGGCAATCCCTGAACTGAAGCCAGGGAAACTAGGTCTCGACATAACCCTTGTGTTTATCCTCAGCAGATGTGATCATGTCTTCCATTGTCATGTAGTAGTCTGTTCTGTTAAACCATTCCTTGATTGTTGGGGAAATAGGTGACCTCCAATGTGTAGGTATAACTGCCTTTGCTGCGCTGCTTAATCTGGCAAAGAGCAAGTGTTTATAGGTTGTCAGGAAACATTGGGGGTTAAGAGCCAAAATTCAGGAGACATGGGAACTTTCACGCTCATTTAAATTTTGTGGAACACTGCATTCCACCAGGGCAGAGTCCACAGATGGGGCGCTGTATCCGAGCGGCTGTTTTGGAGACTTGGGGACCTCTTCCGGAGGTGAGCTCAATATATAAATACGTGATCTATGACCCAAAGTTGGGACTATGAGTTAGGATCAAAACAGAGAAGCCTTGTAAGTGGCCGGTGGCTTATCATATATCTGCAGATGTATGTAACAAATTGACTTTTTTTTTAAAGATAGAATGTCATGGTTTGTTGCTGGCCATGCATAAATAAAATTAGTTTAAATGAATAACCCAAAAACCAGCACATCCTCAGTATAATAATGGTCCAAATGTGTCTCCATATGTGCAAAAAACAAAACTAAGCCTGAAAATAAAAGTTGGCATAATGCTATAATGCTGACAAGTGCTGTCCAATGTACTGATTATCTGCATAAGACAAGTATATTTCAGGACACCATGAATGCAAAACAGCCCAAACATGCAGAGTGTTTCTGTGGAACTTATGTAGAATGTCACATAGAATGGCTCACCGCCTGGAAAAGCATAATGTAGCCCAGAGCTCCTCAGCATTGCTATCGGATTGGTCTATCTTACCATCACTGGGTCCTATAGTAAGATTCAGTGGCTAAGCACAGCCCCTTGAAAACAATGGATCCAGACGGGGTACTCGTGCGTTCACAATGTGTAAAGTACTATGTGCACGTGTGAACATGGCCGTTACACATCGGAAGTAACACTGTAAAGGCACGACGTGATGACCCACCAGCGAGGAGCGAGGTATTTAAACAGTACAGTAAGCGCTTGGGTATGTTTTACAATACTGACCCTCCAGGGTGTGGAGTCTAAGCACTGGTCAGTATTCGGCGGTGGACTTGGTTTTCTTGACTGGGAAGTAGTGGCAGGTCGCAGCCCCCATAGTGATGTGATGTAACACTGTACAGTGCTGTGTAATATGTATCTATACACTGATATATTGTTATACTGTGCTGTGTAATATGTATCTATACACTGATATATTGTGCTGTGTAATATGTATCTATACACTGATATATTGTGCTGTGTAATATGTATCTATCCACTGATATATTGTTATACTGTGCTGTGTAATATGTATCTATACACTGATATATTGTTATACTGTGCTGTGTAATATGTATCTATACACTGATATATTGTTATACTGTGCTGTGTAATATGTATCTATACACTGATATATTGTTATACTGTGCTGTGTAATATGTATCTATACACTGATATATTGTTATACTGTGCTGTGTAATATGTATCTATACACTGATATATTGTTATACTGTGCTGTGTAATATGTATCTATACACTGATATATTGTTATACTGTGCTGTGTAATATGTATCTATACACTGATATATTGTTATACTGTGCTGTGTAATATGTATCTATACACTGATATATTGTTATACTGTGCTGTGTAATATGTATCTATACACTGATATATTGTTATACTGTGCTGTGTAATATGTATCTATACACTGATATATTGTTATACTGTGCTGTGTAATATGTATCTATACACTGATATATTGTTATACTGTGCTGTGTAATATGTATCTATACACTGATATATTATACTGTACTGTGTAATATGTATCTACACACTGATATATTATACTGTACTGTGTAATATGTATCTATACACTAATATATTATACTGTGCTGTGTAATATGTATCTACACACTGATATATTATACTGTACTGTGTAATATGTATCTACACACTGATATATTATACTGTGCTGTGTAATATGTATCTATACACTGATATATTATACTGTACTGTGTAATATGTATCTACACACTGATATATTATACTGTGCTGTGTAATATGTATCTATACACTGATATATTATACTGTACTGTGTAATATGTATCTACACACTGATATATTATACTGTGCTGTGTAATATGTATCTATACACTGATATATTATACTGTACTGTGTAATATGTATCTACACACTGATATATTATACTGTGCTGTGTAATATGTATCTATACACTGATATATTATACTGTACTGTGTAATATGTATCTACACACTGATATATTATACTGTGCTGTGTAATATGTATCTATACACTGATATATTATACTGTACTGTGTAATATGTATCTACACACTGATATATTATACTGTGCTGTGTAATATGTATCTATACACTGATATATTATACTGTACTGTGTAATATGTATCTACACACTGATATATTATACTGTGCTGTGTAATATGTATCTATACACTGATATATTATACTGTACTGTGTAATATGTATCTACACACTGATATATTATACTGTACTGTGTAATATGTATCTACACACTGATATATTATACTGTACTGTGTAATATGTATCTATACACTAATATATTATACTGTGCTGTGTAATATGTATCTATACACTGATATATTGTTATACTGTGCTGTGTAATATGTATCTATACACTGATATATTGTTATACTGTGCTGTGTAATATGTATCTATACACTGATATATTGTTATACTGTGCTGTGTAATATGTATCTATATATCTATATATTGTTATACTGTGCTGTGTAATATGTATCTATACACTGATATATTGTTATACTGTGCTGTGTAATATGTATCTATACACTGATATATTGTGCTGTGTAATATGTATCTATACACTGATATATTGTGCTGTGTAATATGTATCTACACACTGATATATTGTGCTGTGTAATATGTATCTACACACTGATATATTGTTATACTGTGTCCACACTCTGGAATATTTAGTAGCCCAATCAAACATTATTGGGCCTATTTAGCTATTTCCACTGACAAGAAATAAATATCTGATGATCTTAGTGCAGTGTGAGGGTAATAAGTGGCTTTCAATTACTAAATCACCATAAGGGGGATTAACGTCTAGTGACCTGAGCTATATCAGGTAATGTTTACCTTGAAAATGCATACGGGGGGGCTTGTAGCAGTAGATGGACCTCTGCAGTCTGCCTCCACGGGACACAGCAGGGGTAGGTGGATGGAAGCTGAGTGACCGCTTCTGTCCGTAAGCATCTAGCTCACAAGGGGTTAAACCCAAGACTGGGAGGGGGAGAGGAGGAGACAGCTGCTTACATATCTGGTCACTGATCCTCTCTGCCTGGTTCCCACATGGCCAAAGACCAAGTAAGTGAAGACAAGTAACTTTAACTGAACTTTTACTAACTTCTGTCACTTTGCAATGCTCAGAGTCTCTCTCTCTCTCTCTCTCTCTCTCTCTCTCTCTCTTTCTCTCTCTCCATACCGCT
>WWET01000417.1:74772-86894 GCA_011038615.1 Limnodynastes dumerilii
AGAGGGAGATAAGAGCATTAAGGGAGGTATAATTTGTAGAGAGGGATGTAACAGAGGGGGGTGGATGGTGTAATGTGTGGAGAGGGATGTAACAGAAGTGTAATACATCATATGGGGAAGGTATAATATTTCCAGGAGAAGTGTAACATGTAATTTGGGGAGTAGGATGTATCTGAATGGGGGAGGTATAATAAATAATATGAGAAGAGGAAAATGTAATCTTGAGCCTAAAATTAACCTAAACTGAGCCTTACATATAAATGTTACGCTAACTGTTATATTTCTTTAAAGTTAATTATTTTGGACTCAGTAAATGAATCATTTTTGGTAAGTGGTACTTCACCCGGTTCCTTAGCGGGTAAGTGGTACTCAGTAAAAAAAGGTTGAGAACCCCTGCTTTAAGGGATGGCACAGTTGGCTTATAGGATCTGCCAGAGGATTGGGCATTGGGTACACTGTACACTATTTCCTCAGCTATAAAGCAGTGGTGGATTTAGAGGGGGCAGTGAGGGAGCAGTGGGACAAGGGGTATAGATGGACCCATGAAGGGGGGTTTGTAGGGAAGAGGAAAAACCGTGAGTGAGGGTTAAAAGAATAAGGGGAGGAGACATTAATAAAAGGAGAGTGGTTTATTAAGCCACTCCTCCTAAAAAAATTAGACCCGCCCCTGCTATAAAGACTGTCTTGTCAGAAGCTTGGGAAAGGATGCTAGTGTGTACCTTGCTTTGCAGATCTGCTGGTTTGATCAGTCTGATCACTTTTAGCAGATGAATCTGTCAGTGTTAAGTCACTTCGAGCTGAATCTAGATTTAAGTAAGTGCTTTAAATGAGTTACTCCTTGGCTAAACCATGCTGATTTCAGGGGGAGTCAAGGTGATTGTATTCTTTGCATGCAGGGATATATCTTTGAATTGCTTACTGCACACACATACTGACCAGTGTTACTATTACGCTGTTATTTAGACTTGGGATAGGAAACCTCACCTCTCAACTCTAATACTGTTTGCAACAGATGAAATATGACTCCCCCTGCAATCACCATGGTTTAGCCCAGGAGTAACTCATTTCAAGCACTTACTTAAATCTGGATCCAGCCCTTCATGATTGTGTGAATCTGTCAGGTTGTTAATTGGAAAAATCTTTCAGTGTGTGGCCAGCTTTAATGGTGATTTTTTTTTTTTTTTTTTTGGTTTAACGGATCTGGTTTTAGAGATTATTCTTTTTAAATCTTTATGGTGCATTAAAAAGACTGTGCAGAATATTACAGCCGCTCATGAGATGTTTTATACTGTAGTTTTAGGAATTACTCTTGTAAATAAGTTGTTTTATGAAAAAGTATACAGCAGTCACAATTTTTTATATTTTCACAAAATAAAATATTTTATTATTTTTTTGTAATTTTTATATGGGTTAATGGTAAATGGGAAACCTCCATTTTAAAGATCAAATATGTTAACTGCAGAAAATCTTTGTAATTTAGTAAATGATGGATATTAAAGGATGTGGATGTGGTCAAAATTTGTTTCTGAATAGTTTTGTCAAAGATGTTTATTTAGCACCTATAAAAGAGCATCGCTGGCGTCCTGACCACACAGTTTACCACCAACTGTTCTATAAACCACTATGAATAAATAAATGAAAAAAAGTGTTTTGTTTTTTTAGTGTGTGTTTTGTTATATTGGGGCAGATCCTGAACTACGCATTTACGTGTGGCGGAGACGTAAATTCGCAGATTTGTACGCACTGCGCATGCGCACCGCAGAAAATACGCACATTCACGTAGCGTATTTTCAAACGTATGGGTAATTCACGTATTGCTAACGTAAATACTTACGTGTGGGCGTGCCAAATTTACGTTAGTGACCAATACGTGCGTTTTACGTGAAGTAGGCGGGGGGTGGTATTTAAAGTGTACAGTATGGGCGCGCTAAGCTGCGTACGTTCGCGTAGTCTGTACGCCCGGTAACGGACGTACGCTGTTACGTTAGGAAAAGTTAAGGTAGGGTTTGGGTCGCGTAATTTCCGAAAATACGTCCGTGCAAGGGGTGTGCCGTGGGGAGTGTATTGACCTTACGTGTACGAAAATACGCACCGCAAAAATACGTACGCACACACGTAGCTCTGGATCTACCCCATTGTGTGTATTTTGTTTGTTGTTGTGTGTGTTTGGTTATATTGTGTGTATTTTGTTTGTTGTGTGTGTTTGGTTATATTGTGTTTGCTTTTTTTTTTTTTTTCCATCTGTACCCAGAGTGATCTGTGGTTTGTTTTTTTTTCTAACGCTATATTAAAATTAAACCCATACCTGTTGTTCAGGGATGCATTTGTCTCTTCAAAAAATGCAGTTTTAGAAAGAAGACAGACGAAAGCTCATTTTTGTCTTTCTATTTTGAAAATGGTACTCTTTTGAAACTTTAATGAATGGGTAAATGCCAAATTTAGTTTTCAGCATACTTACCCATTCATTAATACAAAAACTGCCACTGCAGACCCACCGGACTGGTGCGTATTACAGGAGACTCCATGGGGTCGGGCTGTGGGGAGAGAGGGTTATGATAATAGAAGGGGAGGGTTAGGGTAACGATTAGGATAAGGGTTGGGGTTGCATAAATACTTACCATTTGCTGCCCATCTTCATCCTGGGTATGATAGATTGTTGCTCCTCGGGGAGGCAGAAGCAATGGATTTGAGTGCCAGTTCGGGACTAACTGGATGAAAACAGCCCTCTCGGAAAATTGCCGTTCTTGCCGCTGATCCACACCCTATTGTTCATTGCCTTCAAACAAAAATGGTATTACAAATAAGAGTGTATGTATAGCTAACTTCACAACACAGAATTATTATATTTGTTTTTTTAATACCTGATCATGGTGGTAATATATTAAATACGCGCTGAAATGGTACGTAGATAGCTTGTGTAGCAGCTCAATTCTTAAAACAATGTATGTAAGATGATAACTATGTAACTGTGAATCCGGACCGTAAAACCTGATACAGACTTAGAAGAAGCTTAAAATTAAGAGAGGAAAGTTACTCCTGGGCAAAACCATATTGATTTTAGGTCAAGTTAATTGTACTCTTTGCATGCAGAGATATATCTTTACTGCACACAGATACTGACCAGTGTTACTATCACACTGTTATTTATCACCTCTCATATTTAATACTATTATATTATTATTATTATATTATTACACAGATACTGACCAGCGTTACTATTACACTGCTATTTATCACCTCTCAACTCTAATACTGTTTGCAACAGATGAAATATGACTCCCCTGCAATCACCATGGTTTAGCCCAGGAGTAACTCATTTCAAGCACTTACTTATATCTGGATCCAGCCCTTAATTTCAAACTTTGAGTTGCTTGTGTTATAAAAGAAATGCTAAAAAATAAATGAGCTATTGGGGTGTGTGAAGACTGGTGATAACACTTTTTAAAAATACCTTTAGTTTTTCTTTTATATTGTACATTTCATTTGATTGCAATAAAATGTAACACTGGTTTTTCTAATCGGGTTGAGTATTGGAAGAAGTGACTAAAGGCTATGAAATCATTATGGAAGGGTGTGTTGCTTTGACAGCTGATCATTGTGTTATTAGGGGAATATGATGGATAACATAGCATACTATGCATTTCCAACACACAGTATCGTTCCTGAGTTATGCATAAATGGCACCTCCTTGTATATAAAAGAAATATAGACTGCTTTAAATCACAATGTATGTCTCCCCGGAGACGCGTCTTCCATTTGATCTATTTTTGATTAAAATGTAAAAATTAAAAATTAAATCAAATGGTGGTAAAACTCCTCTGGGAGAACATACTTCAGTTATGAAGTATTCCCAACAGAAACCTTGGGAATCTTACAGCTGTATTGTCTCATCTGTAGGTGGTCTTTTTATGTCAAACATAATTAAAATGAATTGCTGTTTGAGAGCGTATACCCCTGCATGGAGATTTCTGAGCAGTCTGGCACCTGCATTCACATGCTTGCGAGCTGGGAGGTAGAGCAGGGAGATGATTGGTGGTGGTCGGGTAAATGAGGAATAGTGCATTTGCTTGCTTCAGCTGCATTGTCCACGTGTGCCCCCGATCTCCCCAATGTACTGACCCCCTGACAAGCTGAGCAGAGGTAGCAGTGGTTTGGTATGGAAATGTTGTGTTTAGCACTAGTTAGCATAGATGCCTGTAATCGTATGCAAATGCACTGGATGAAATTCCTAGGTGTGGGAGTAATTGACGGCACCTCTTGTCTGTTATAAATGTTTTACGTAGAGAGATGAAATATCTTATCCTAATAGTTCAGAAAACCTGAATTAAGTCAGGAATAAAGAAAAGAATTTGCCGCTGACCCAGTTTCTTCTCAAGAAACTATGGAGAGTGTATTAGTTTGGTATAGTTTATGTCCTGTTTGTGAAAATGCAAGGAACACTATTATAATTATCTAGATAACAAGCGTCCTTAATAATATATTCCTTATTTTATACTGTCCCTAGCTCCTGATGCTATTGTCATGTGACATATTCCAGAACATTGAACATGACCCATTCCATTAGGTCCAAAATATTCTGCTCCTCAGTTTCCAACTGTCAGTTACTATGGTAACCACCTTTGTTGAAGAGGACAATAGTTTTTTTTAAATATCAGTTAAATCATTTCACCAGGTGAGTGACAGTTGCAAGCTCCGGTGCGGAGTATATTGTACCTAACGGAATGGGTCATGTTGGAGGGGTACATATCTGCATCATGTGACAAGGCCTGGGCAATATGTGACCCTCCAGGTGTTCTGAAACTACGAGTGCCAGCATTCTTTGTCAGGTAAACATGCTGGAACTGGAATGCAGTAATACAGATACTTCATGCCTTCCTAAATACAATGCTTATGCTGGTAGTTGTAGTTTCACAACACTTGTGGTGCCAGATGTTGCCTATACCCAGGGCCGCCATCAGGGAGGCACAGCCGGGACTAGATAGGGGGCCTAACGATAGTCACCTGATCTCTCTAGCAGGAGCTAATGGCAGGATCTAACGGCCAATACTTTACAGTCAGTGGGCATATACCAGACCCTCCAACATGACCCATTCCATTAGATACAAAATACTCTGGTCCAGAACTTTCAACTGTCAGTTACTATGACAACCACATTTTCAAACATCGGTAAATTCATTACATCCAGATGAGTGGCAGTTGGAAGCTCAGGAGCGGAGTATTGTGTACCTAATGGATGGGGTCATGTCGGAGGGTCTGAAGTACGCTGTGCATCAACTCGCTGTGTGAATTAATATTGCCGTCCCATGGCGCTCTCACAGTTGACGTCACTTAGGTGGCGAAGCGTCATGGTCCGTGTCCCAGGCCCCTAAATTTATAGTGGCGGTCCTGCCCTTACCTGTATCATACGTATCATTCATTTGTTGTCTAGTTGCTCTTTAATAGCAGCTCAACTGAAAACAGCGGAAAGGAAGTGTCGCTAGATCTTTAAACATAGTGCCAGATCCTGAGCTACGTACGGCAGCGTTTTTATGCTAGCCGCTGACGTAAAATCTGCAATTTGTATGTACTGTGCATGCGCGGCAGATGTTACGCCATGTAACTCTGATCATACGTAACTTCAGCGTAAATACGAATGAAAGGGTGCGTCTTCCATACGTCACCCGGAAATACGCTTTATAGACGGAGGGAGGCATTTAAATCATACAGTATGGGTCGGGTTAGGCCGTTATGTACGTCAGTACCTACGCTTTGAAGGGTTTGGGAAACGTAAATCGAGTAAAGTACGTACGAGAGAGGGGAGCGCTTAGTACTTACGAAAGCGTACATACGCTGCGACAACGAATGTAAAAACAACGATCTACCCCAATGTGTTAAAAAAAACTAAATAAAAGCAAACACTTATGTGTAAGGATGAAAATTGTGTTTTTTAGGTAGAGAATAAAATTCAAGGGTGCGATCATTTCCCCTTGGCTAAAAGAAACAATTGTAATTACGATTCCCTCCAAATCTATAAATGAACATGAAGTCCCTTAGAGTCTACTTGCTGAAATGCTTTTCAATATTAAAAAAGAGGGAATTTGCAAATGACTTTACCTTTCTAAAACTAAGTAAATTTGAACAAGGGGCAGGATCCCTTTACAGCTCATCGGCTGTGACAACAGATTTCAAAGTGTGAATTCAACCATTTTGTAACCCCAGGGCTGTTCATTACGTTATACTGCTCCCTATCTGACAGGCACAAGTACGCTGCACAGAGGCTTGTAAGCCATCCTTTCCATTAATAATTAGAGCCGTGTCTGTAGATTATTTTGGTAATTACCTTGCATAAAAAGACTATTGAGGATGATCACAAATGTGACTTTGTCTTTTATGGTCTTCCTTTCATAGTTAATAGCAGATGTTTGAGATTCTTTACTTCAACAATTTAGATCGTATTCGCTCCAGCTTCAAACACCTTAAAATAATGACTCCAGGGTAATAATCCCTAATACTTTGCAAATGACTAGGAAAATTGTTCAAAGTTTAGGCAAAGAACAGGAGCGAGGTTCTGGTAAATTATGAATAGAATCCTCGAGAGGGTAAAACATATACCTCACATATTAATTGCATTAATGCTAAATAGTTCTCTATCTGTGCCTATCAAAATACAAATGTGAAATACCGCGTCCTTTTCATAAAGGGCCATTATTGAATTTTACTGGGCTGCACATTTAGTACATTGATATTTATTTATATTTTTATTTCCAAAATGGAATGCAGACTACTCAGTAAATAGGTGAATAAATGTATTTCAGATTGTCTCTGATTTGCTGATCATTTGAGCAAAAAAACAAAGAAATAAGAATTTTTTTATTTTTGGTGCAGCCACATTTTACTTGGTAAATGATATATTCTTATACAGCCTGAGGTGTTAAAAGGCTAGTTTGATGATTATACCCTCTCCCCCAACCCCCTGATTCCCTCTCCGGGACCTTTAAAAATGGCTAAATATAGCAGCCCCGGGCTCCTGTTAATACAAGAAGTCTGTTTTGTTTGCCACATTAAAATGCCAGAAAGGGGGTTCAAGGACCTAAAAGATTTCTTTTGACTGCTGCTTGTGATTGGTCGCTGCATTCTAAGTTACCTCAACACCGTAGTTTTCAACTTGAATTGTAGGATGAGGAGGACCAGGAAAAAATGGAGGAATTAGAAAATCCTATTAAAATCTTTTACTAAGCTTTTTATTTTATTCCTTGCATTTGATCACTTAATAGATAGAAACATATTGCTCGAATTTTGTCCAATAACAGGTGCAGACAATTTAGACACAAGCCGATTCTATAAATCACAAATGTGCCTGCTTTAGATGCATCTTTAAAAGATGAATGGTCGGTACATAGCTGTGCGTTACAGGTGTGTTACAGTGTGTATAAAGACGCCTGTTGCCCACGCTTGCAAATCTCTGAATAATGGTGATATCTCCAACACCCATCATAATGCTCCAGTCACCATGGACATTGCATAGAGCATACCCACTATCCAAGGCAATCTCCCCACCGCTCTACACCGATCCTGCGGCAGCTCAAGAGTTCTGTATTGAGTGGGAGGAATTTGGCAGTGGAGCAACTACAGGGGGTGCAACTGCTACAGGCCTGGAGGAGAGGGGGGCCCCATGGCTTCCATTCAGCCTGCACCCACAGAACTCTAAGCTGTCAGAGGCTGGCATCTTAAGACAGCCTTGACACTCAGTCTATGGACCAGATTGACTAAGCTGGGGGTTTTAAAAGTGGAGATGTTGCCTATAGCAACCAATCAGATTCTAGCTGACATTCTCTAATATGCAATAGTTAAATGAGATCTAGAATGTGATTGGTTGCTATGAGCAACATCTCCGCTTTTCCAAACCCGCAGCTTAGTAAATCTGGCTCAATGAGTGCTGTTTATATATACATTGCCAGCAGCTGCTATACTTTGAGTGCCGAGCGCTGTCCTCATGCCAGCCTCTGACAGCTGCCCCTTCCTTCTCATCCATCCCGTCTCCTTGTTATACATGGCTGGCACCAGAAATTGTGAGACCCAGGCTCCACCCCTATGTCAAATGTAGGTGGAGCACCACAGACCATTTCACAGCAGGCGGATGTGCAGGGAAGGCTTGTTTTTAATTCCTCCTGTGCATTAGCTGCTGATGTCCAGCCTTGTACAGGGTTCCAGCAGCAGGTGTTGGAGCTAGAAGATGAGTGACAGTGACTCATCTGTCTCTTACACCAATACCTGCTACTGGAGAGCTAAAGGGGGCATCAGCGGACCCCCTCCTCTCTCCAGGCCTGATACCCCAGTCCTGGCAGTCCCCATCCCTGATGCGAGTAGGTCTGTTCCAGGTCTGTTTATGGGCAATTGTCTAATAAGCAGCCAATTATCGGGTAACATGTAGCCTGGTTAAGACCCAATGTATCAATAATGTCCCCTGAACATCAGACAAAGGGCTGGATCCAGACTTAAGTAAGTGCTTGAAATGAGTTACTCCTGGGCTAAACCATGGTGATTGCAGGGGGAGTCATATTTCATCTGTTGCAAACTGTATTAATGGCTGTGCTTAGCTCTGCGTCATGTTCGCCTCTGTCAAAAAATGATAAACAAGTTGTAAACAAAAAACAAAATAAATGTCAAGATGATGTAACAGCTGACTCTGGTTCTGCCATGGACCCTCATCGGGAACGGACTATATATTGTTTATGCCATTAAGTCACCTTTACTTAGCCATAAAACATGAAGAAGAGGAAGCTTACATAATAATAGCAGTTATGTTAATTTGACAACATCCTCATCATTTCTATACACCGGAGCAGCTCATGAATAACACCAGTTCAGATTCCTGTAGATATATATCAAAATATGCAAAACTGACAACATAGTATATAACAAGAACAACCCATAGGCTAAGATATACAAAACAGAGTGTATTGTGTGGATTATAAATGGAGCTGCATTTTCCTTTTCTTTTGGAACAATTTGTTGAGACAGGAGCAAATTGTGAAGTAAGACGGTGTGTTAAAAATAACGTAGGTTTTTGTAAAATAGACATGAATGTTTGCACTGGAAAATGGGACAATGCTTGGTCAAAACATTAATGTATTATGTCAAACCTATTGTGGTTACGTTCACTGTCCTTCTCTTTACCTCTTTATTTATTAAAGAAGCAGAATGTCCAAGCCACAATGCAAATAAACAGGAGATGTAGTACAGGGAACATAGCCTAATCAATGCCGGATTAAACCCGCGGAGGTCCCTAGGCAGTCAGAATCTTCGGCCCCCTTGTAAAGGATCTCCTAATAGGTTTTGTAATTTTACCTACCAACAATTTTAATCTTTAATGTAAAGTTTTCGTTTCTTTAAGATTATTATTTTTTCTATGTTTCAGACAATTTAAGAGACCTTGGGCTGGATGCAGACTTAAGAAAGAGCTTGAAATTAAGTGCTGGATCCAGACTTAAGTAAGTGCTTGAATTTAGTTACTCCTGGGCTAAACCATGTTGATTGCAGGGGAGTCCTATTTCATCTGTTGCAAACAGTATTAGTGTTGAGAGGTGATGTTTCCTATCCCAGTAAATAACAGTGTGATAGTAAAGCTGGTCAGTATCTGTGTGCAGTAAGCAATTCAAAGATATATCCCTGCATGCAAAGAATACAATTAACTTGACTCCCCCTGCAATCAACATGGTTTAGCCCAAGAGTAACTAAGTTCAAGCATTTACTTAAGTCTGGATCCAGCCCAATGTTTCAATAATGTCCCCTGAACATCACACAAAGTTATTTCGTATATCAAGCTTTATGAAACCAGTTTATTTCTAGTAATAGTTTTGCCGACTTTAGCAAACATCCATTTTTGGACGTAAAAATAATTCTTCACTTATATAGATCACTGCAAAGTCCATTTAAAAAAAAAAATGATAATAGTAATAATAATAGTGCTATTTCTATATTACTTGTCCCTTTCTTTGGTGACACCATCCTAGTGTTTGCGTTTTGCTGTAGCCATCCATAAACTTGTTCCGTTTCACACCGGTTCTCTGTCCCCTCTGACTTGTAAACTTATTGAATTATCATAATAAACTTATCTGGTTCAATTCTTTGGGCTGCTGTGGTTTAGATTATCTGATTTATGATGATGACTCCAACTGTCATTGAGGAATTAAATATAAACTCCAGGAAGCAATTGAGAACTGTCGAAGTTTCTAGTCAGCCAAATAAATTGGATTTAAGTATATTACAGTCATAATCTTTTTTTTTCACCTCTCTCCAGACAGACTTTGTACATTGAGAAATAAGAATGTATTCTTAGACAAATCTTGACCTGAGGGAAAAGGCAGAGGGAATCTGAGTTTTCAATAACATAAGACAATAAAGCTTATACTTCCAACCCACTGCAATATGGTAAAAGTATAAAGAGCTTAGCAACTAATAAAAGGAACGGGTCTCCCAACTCTGTATGTGAAAATTACTACTGTACAAGGACACTTCATAAAAATGATAATGAGTTACTGTTACAGTACCGGTTCCCTTCTGCACCCTCAGAAAGCTCTTTCTCTAGTTTAGGAGTATTTAATCGCATTTTAACAAGAAACTGAACCTGTGGTCAGTGGCCCCGATCCAGAGGTGAGTGTACGCCAGCTCACGTGGCGGATCTCACTCAGATTTTCTACTGCACATGCTCAGAAACTCACAGTCATGCAACTGAGTCCCATCCAGATTTTAGCTTTAATGACTCTGTGGAGCCTTGCACTCTAAGGGACGTTTCATGTGCATGGATGGGTAGAGTTACATAGTCAATGATCTGCCCAGCAAGTGCACCCGATCCAGATCTGAGCTTGACTTCCTGTACGCTCCGGAGGGATGCGGTTGCCGGTCTAGCCGGCCCTATTTTGAACACAATACAGCCGCCATGTATTGGTACCTAATTTAACCCTTTACCAGTAGCTAAACTGCGGCGGGCAGACTGTAGCTGTCTGAGTTTAGGATTAGGGCTCAGGCTGCAGTGGGGCTGAGGTTAGGGTTATGGCTTAAGGGGAAGGTTAGGCTGCGGGACGTTAGGTGTTAAGATTAGGGCTGAAGAAGTGTAAGGTTAGGGTTATTGAATAAAAATATCTTTTTGCTAAGCGCCAGGAGAATCACCTGCAAGGGATCTACCAATCCCCCAAAAATATACAAGAACCATAAATAAAGAGCATGTGAATACAGCGCTGGGTGTACCCTTCACTAAATTACTAAGGGTGTTGGTGTAGGGAGAAATGACACTGGGATATAGATAAATACATAAATGAATGGTAAATGAACGGGCATTGAGTCATAAATGAATGTCCTAAAAGAGTCCAATAATCAATCTTTATTCTTATATCCAAGATGACCCCTCAGGGGGCGTGTGCATGTAAAAAAGGGAGAGAGAGAAAACCATAGAGGTAATAATCCATAAACTAAAAATATTAGAACATTTTCATCGATAGAAACACAATGAGCAATAAACAAATGTAATAAATAAAAGTCAATACGCTGGATAAATGAAATGTCAATACCCCAGAGGAGGTGTCCTAGGGAGGGAGACGATTAGCATGGTGCAGATGTATCAGTCCCGGGACTGACATGAATCCAAGTGTGTCGCCTTCTTGCCGCGGTCTCCTCCTGCAGTGGACGTCCGAATTAACTGCTGTAACCACTGACGCGTTTCGGGCGCAAGCCGCCCTTTTTCAAAGACATGATCTAATGTTCTCTGTAAAGCGCTGCAGACAATTTGTGATGCTATATAAATAAGCATTAATAATAATAATAAATATTGTTCAGCACATTGGGCCAGATCCAGAACTACGTCCGCGGGCATATTTACACCAGTCGTAAGCGTAACTTTGGCTGTAAGTACGTTCTGCGCCCAGCAGATGTTTCCTGTCGTAATTCATGGCGGCCATAATTGAAAATAGGTCGCCCATAACATTTACATAATTATAGCCGAATGGGTGTGCCTATATTACGATAGCCGTAGATACGCTCCAGTTACGGAATGTAGGCGGGGGGAGGCATTTAAATCATACAGTATAGGATGGGTTACGTAGTTACGTCCTGCCGTAGTTATGATGACAAAATTTAGGGTAGGGTAG
>WWET01000417.1:97624-110380 GCA_011038615.1 Limnodynastes dumerilii
CCTGCTTGTTCTCTAAGGTTCCTTGTCTGTTTTTATGTTTTTGATCTTTGTCCTTTTTTACCAGTGTCTGTAGCCTGTATACCTTGCCTGACATCTCTTATCCTATCTATGTACTCAGTCTGTAATCTGTTCCCCATACCTGCCTGACTTCCATTATCTCTCACCTGTGCATTTACCTGGAATTTGTTATCTTGTACTTGTGTGTAGTCACTTTCTGTTGTTTCTGTTCTGTTACTCTGCTACCTGCAATAAATCTTTACTTCTTAACCTAGTAGATAAACAAAATAAATGCCCCCTAACCTTTGCTCAGGCAGTGGACAAGTTTGAGTTGGGCTCTTTTCCATTTGCATTTGTCAGGTCCACCATTATATCCTAACAGTAACTCGCAAACTATCAGATTTAGATTGGAATAATAACCTAGATCCGCTACAAATTCAAGCACAACCACTCCATAAAGTTATTTCCATTCACTATAGAAATTTAGGTGAGCCAATAGATTACGAAAAAACTAGATATGGTATGCCTACTTGGGTCACTTTCTCCTCAATTGACTACTGATGATCTATTAAAGACACTAACTAAGTCATGTAAATTGTTCCCAGCCAGTAGATATGTTGAACTTTTTTGAACGTATTTTCATAAAACTTATCTAACCCCACATAGAAGTATGGCCCTAAGTGTTTCTTCTTCTAACACTTGCTATAAATGTAGGAAACTGGGGGCAGACTTATACCACTGCTTATGGAGGTGTCCGTTGATAAGGCACTTTTGTCTTCAGATCCGAAGATACACAGTGGATCTAAAACTAAACTATGTACCATTCACATCGGAATGGCCCATTTTGGGACTTGTTCCAAAAGAGCAAAGCATTAGGAGGGGAATCAAGCGTCTCTTGATGGCTGTTAGCACGGTGGCAAAAAGACTATTTTGCAGGTATGGAACAGACCAATTTCCCCTCCTGTTTCCTTGTTTAAAGAGAAGCAATTTTTATGTTCCAAATAGAATGGTTGGAGGCACTAATAGCAAAAGAATCGAAAGAACAACTTTTTGATACATGGGAGAGTTATGTTTATACCCTTTCCCCACAAATTAATTCTAGATTACTTCAGTGCTTCCAACATACATCCTGGTTTCTCCTTAGAACACAGGGGAATGATCCACCTATAGTGATCTAAAGGATTCTCCCCAAAAAATTATTGATGTAATGTACTAGGCAGCGAGGGCAAACTAACCAACATATGTCATAAACGTGAGGTTTCAGTATAACACTACATTTAATGTTTAAATAAATGTCTTATTCCCGTGTACAAGGAAGTAAATGATCTATTACAAACATTATACTGCAGTAAGTGAATATCTGAAACAAAAGTAAAATACAGAAATATAAATGGAACTGCAAATATATGTATTAAACCTATATTGTATTTGTAGTGGATATCACATTGTAATGCGTAATTTTTTTTGTCTTAATAAAGAAAAGAAAAAAAATCTTCACTTCTTATATCGTTCTCCTGCATCCTTGCATCAAACCCCAGGTGTTCATAACAGAGTGAGCAAAGATGAGACCAGACGAAGTGGAGGACAAGAAAGAGGACCATGCTCCAAGAGCTTACTGTCTACAAGGTAGGGAGAGACTTACAGGAAATACATGATGGAGGAAAATGACAGAGGATCAGAGAGCTAGAGTGAGTGAAGAGTAGGAGTGGATTGGGGGGGACGGGATGGGGAGGGACAAAGGAAAGGCATTGTAGGAAGATTGAAGGAGGTAGGTAGAGGAGGGATTTGGGGTTGTGTCGAGGAGGGGTAGGCTTTCCTCAAAAAATTAGTTTTAAGGGATTGCTTGAAAATCCACAGGTTAGGGAATAAGCTAATAGATTAAGGGAAATCATTGCAGAGAAGAGGTGCAGCACGGGAGAAGTCTTGTAATTGGGAGTGAGATGTGGGATCAGATGGGAGGCAAATGGTGGTCATTGGCCGACCGTACAGGGCGAGAGGGAGTGTGAATAGAGATGAGGGAGGTGAGGTAGGGAGCAGTGGGGTTAGAGAGGGCTTTGTAGGTAAATGTGAGTAGTTTGAAAGGGATTCTATGGCGAAGGGGAAGACATTGCCAGAGAGGGGATGTGAGACTATCTCTACATGAGACAATTCTTTTTGTTTAAGTGGATCCCTCTCTCTAACATTCAGTTAATAGTCCTCTCAAGAGAAGATAAAAATGATTTAATTTTGCCCTGTAAATATATACATCGAGTATTACAATGAGTCACACAATCTTAATTGAAGAAGCTGACAGCTCCCAAAAGCCATATTGATTAGCGATCTTTCACATTTATTTCTTCTTCCAAAAATGTAGATGAAGAACGATATTTTCCCTTTTCTAGTTCTCATTCTATTAAACATTTTACATTTGGCAGCCTAACATTCAAAATCTGTACTTGTCTCTGCGAGAAAGAACAGAAATCTGTACTTTTAATTAATGTACATTTTTTTCCTTTGAGAAATATATTGAGACTTTCAGAGTTATGATAATGAATCCTAGATTTAAATAATGTATTTTTTTTGTCTTTAATAAAGTATTAAGCCTTGACCGATTCATTATCAACAAGCGAACCTGTTTAGTATTTGTATGGATTCAACAGTTTTCTTTAATAACAATAAATCTAATTTCTGTGGATTCGAAAAGGAATGTGTGTATTCTCTGTAGGATGTAATATATAAAACAATATTTCTCTTTATTTTTCTGTTTCTAGCTGACAGAGTGAGACTACTGGTGACGTGTGGATAGTTCTGGTAGACAGATTCCCTCGTGGTTGCTCCTGGTGCATTTTAACTTGAACCCTTGGTCACCTGATACATGACCTTTAACCTCACGGGTTCTTTTCCAAAAAAGGTCCATCGCCGGGGGATTTCAGGATTGTGGCATGAAGACAGCTACTTTTAGAAGTGGATCACAGTAATATTTTATGTCCATATATTTTTCCTGAGTCTTTCACTAAAATATTTAACCTTCAGCAACAGAGGTGAGAAATAGATGATATTACATTTTTGTATGAAATCAAAGCCAGTAGGCAGAGGAAACACTGGCTATAGAGTATTGCAAAGAGAACATACATTTTCACCTCCGTCTGGAAGCAGATGATGACAAGGAGATCAGGAGATCATACAGGGATGTTATCGTGACACGTTTATACCATGAGCTGAGAAAAGGAATCTCAAACAAAATACAGGAGATTTGTGTTATTCTGCAAAGCAAATCACTTCCTATTAGTAAAACTATAAGGTTTGACACTGGGGCCAGATTTGGACTACCGTCTGAAACCTGACTTGCGGAAGGGAGGCGGGGGAATGTATTGTTAGTGTGTAGTTTCCTACTTAAGAAGGAAACCACGCACGGTTAATTAAGGTAGCTCTATGGCACTCTTACTTTCCATTAGGTACCTAAAAGCGGGGAGGGTGGCGGTTTAGGTGCGGTTCTGTGAGAATATGGTCCATTGGGGTAGATCCAGGACTACGTGTGCCGTACGTTTATTCGCGGAGCGTATTTTCGTGCACGTAAGTTCGCTACACTCCCCTCGGCACACCCCTTGCAAGGACATATTTTGTCAAGATACGCTTCCCAAACCCTACCTTAACTTTTTCCAACGTAACCGCTGTCATACGCACACGTACGTATGGGCTGAACGAATTTACGCAGCTAAGCACGCCCATACTGTACACTTTAAATACCTCCCCCCGCCTACTTCACGTATTTCACACGTAATTTCGAGTAACGTAAAATTGGCACGCCCACACGTAAGTATTTACGTGACACATACGTGAATGGCCCATACGTTCACAATTACGCTACGTGAATGTGCGTATTTTCTATGGTGCGCATGCGCAGTGCGTACTAAACAGCGATTTTACGAATTCGCTTCTAAGCGTTGTTCTGGATCAGGCCCATTATTATTATTATTATTATTACATGAGCACTTTGTGTGTGGTATCAGAGAATGGATGCCTGGTACCCAGGAGTAGAGCTGGGGACACACTAATTCAATCCCCCTCCAATCCGATCATAAAATGTTAGCAGGTCAGACATCATATAAGTGTGAGGCTCACACGACTGTTTGTTGCATCCATACCTGGCTGCCTGGTCGTGGAAAATGATTTTTAAACCTGCTTAATTTACAGTCTGCTTCGGAGATGGATCTGAAGAAAGATTGGACAAATGTGTACCCAGCTTAAGTGTAATGATCAATGTGGTATAAGAATAGTATGAATGTAATGTACATACATCTACATACACACACCCTGCAACCCGGTCCAGCAACAGAATTCTTGGGGCCCGGTACACTCCTGTCTCTCCTCAATAGTGTCTGCAGCAGTGGATTGCAGGGGGCCCCTCTGAACCTTGAGACCCATCACAGCTGTCCCCCTGTCGCCAGGCCTGCCTCCAACATGACCCATTCCATTAGGTACATTAGGTACAAAATACTCTGTTTGCAACTGTCAGTTACCAGGGTAACCACCTTTATGGAAGGCAAATAGGAATACATATATAGCGGTGTGCCTATGTCCTAGAGAGAGTGGCAACTTTTGTAACGCTGGATAGGACACACGCAGTTGGAACAGTGGAATTGCGCATCCGCACCGCATAAAAACGTTATAAGTCCCCATGCATTTTTGTGAGTGGGGGGAGGGGAGATTGGGGATTTTTTGACCCTTAAGCAGCCACTTACCTGCAAAATCTGCACAAGTGAATTTAGTGACCTGCTCACAAGAGTTTACAATCTGAATAAGAGACTTCATTCAGAATGCATGTGTTTAGCAGTCAGATATCAGCATACAGGGATTTCACATATTCAGCGGCTGTCTGTCTGGTCACATAATAAACTGTTTTATGGATGACATAGCAGGATTAACAAGATTAGGGAAATACAGAGAACTGTAGTGTGGATATTGAGCACAAATAATAATAATACTATGAATACCTGCGTTACCGCATTACATGTTAGACGGCCCATATTTATATCCACAGTGACTAAAACCAGATAATACAGAAATGCTAAATATTATATTTATACAGGACAAATACTTAGATCTGAGACATGCATGTACAATATGAATGACACAGACATCATGAATTAGATATTAATATTTCTAATAATAATAATTGTACCGTATCCAGACTTAATATCGTTAGCCGATTCACACAAGTGGCATGTAAATCATATCTAAGAAGCTGCTCCAGAGTTTGGGAAAACCAGGTGGCAAGTGTATAGCTCGGCTAAACCATTCTGCAGAGGGTGATCATTAATTAGAGTTATTTTGCATTCAATATGAAAAAAATATACAAATATTTTACTTTTGCACATAGAACTCAAATACTGCACAGCTTTATGTTTACTCTACAATTTGGGGTTGAGCTAAGACACTGCACCTCTCAATTCTAATTCTGCTTTTACTGTTTAAATTTGCCTTCCCTTGCTTTTCAACATGGTATTGCTCAGGTCTACAGTTGCACTTAAAAAAAATGTGTAAGTGCAAATCTGGATCAGCCCCTTTGTCTTGTATTGACCTGAAAAATGTGGTACAGAAGTCTGTTTTCACAACTTAAATGTGCCCTTCTTTTGCAGTTCAGCATGGTTTTGCTCAGGTTTACACCTGCACCTACTTTTCCATTATTTTACTATTATTATTATTCTTATTATTATTATTAATAACACTTATTTATATAGTGCCAGAAATTGTCTGCAGCGCTTTGCAGAGAACATTAGACATTCACATCAGTCCCTGGCTCTATAGGAGCTACATACTAAGATCCCTAACACATATTTACACACACACATTAGGGTTAAGTTAGTCAGCAGCCAATTAACCTACCAGCATGTTTTTAGTGTGTAGGAGGGAACCGGAGCACACGGAGGAAATCCACACAGACACGGGGAGAACATACACACTCCACACAGATAAGGCATTATTTAGGAATCAGCCTCATGACCTCAGCGGTGTGAGGCACAAGCGCTACTCACTAAGGGGTAGAGCCAGAGCTACATACGTTAGTGTATTTACGCTAGCCGGAGACGTAAAATCGCTGATTAGTAGGTGCTGCGCATACACATGGCAGATATTACACCACGTAACTCTGAACGTACGTACCAGCCACGTATCAACAGCGTAACTATGAACAAAGGGGCGTGACATCCATACGACACCCGTGATTGCGCTTTGGAGGCGGTGTGAGGCATTTAAATCGTGCAGTATGGGTGTGGCTTAGACACCTACATACGTGAAGCCTTTACATACGTCAGTAATTACGCTTTGAAAAGTTATGGTAGGGTTTGGCAAGTGTAAAACGCCAACAGTACGTACAAGCGAGGGGAGCGCATAGAAAATACGCTACGTGATGAAACGTAGGTCTGGATCTGGCCCTAAGCCTCCGGGCTGTCTCATACAAAGGGCTTGATTCTTGAGCAGCATCTGCGTCCATCCTACTCAGAGCTGTGACTTTTGCAACTCAGGATAGGATGTGTTGGGAAGGCGCCTGCATTTACAGCATTCGCAGACATGCATATAGGCAGAGGCTGCGAGGCATCATTTCAGCATTTGCAGACATGCATATAGGCAGAGGCTGCGAGGCGTCATTTCAGCATTTGCAGACATGCATATAGGCAGAGATTGCGAGGCATCATTTCAGCAGCCTATATCATTTTGCATGTTACAAATGGGTTTTTCTAATTAAAACCCCCCCAAAAAAAAATGATACAATCAAGATTGAAGCGCAAGGGACCCTGGAGACAGCCACTATGTTTGCTGCAGCA
Source organism: Limnodynastes dumerilii (assembly GCA_011038615.1). Lineage (NCBI taxonomy): Eukaryota > Metazoa > Chordata > Amphibia > Anura > Limnodynastidae > Limnodynastes > Limnodynastes dumerilii. The sequence continues at coordinate 104,425 of WWET01000417.1, forward strand.
CTAAACTGCCCATGATTGCCGACTCTCCCAAAATATCCGGGAGACTCACGAAATTAGACAGTTCTCCCTGTATCCCGAGAGAGCAGGCAACTCTCCCATATGAGAGGCCCCCCTATCTCTCATACTAGAGATGGGCGGGACATGATCACGTGATTTCTGTCATCAAGCCCTGCCCACCCACTGGAACCCTATGATTTGCAGTACTGTGGGACAGTGGGCGGGACTTAATTGCACAATTTGCATATATTGCTATGTTAAGCACCTCCCCCCTCCGAGATCTCCCGGAGGGAAGATATAGAAAGCCGGCAACCCTGAAACTGCGTCACATCTGCATTAGAACAGAGCACACGGATGCGCTCGCTCTTGTTCTGCATATGCGCAGAGCGTATTTCCCACTGCACTGGTGCATAAAACACAGATGGCAGCGCAGCTCTGGATAAGGTCCACACTCTGGATCAGTTCCTATGTGTGAGACCCAAAAGGTAGCAAGACATATCTTTCATTACCTGAATGTTCCAACTAGCACATAGGACTGGATTTAGGGTATGATAATAAGAGGAAATCAGGTGGAAAGTTACATCTAGGCAAAACCCTATTAAATTTAAAGGTTGGTCAGATGAGATTTATTCTTTACAAGCAAGAAGAATACTTAACGTTTGCTTATTGCACACAAATACTGGCCGGCTTTAGTTATCACACTGTTATTTAGACCCTCCAACATGACCCCATCCATTAGGTACAATTTAATCCGCTCCTGAGCTTCCAACTGTCACTCACCTGGTTTAAATGAATTAACTGATATTTAAAAAATTATTTGTCAACAAAGGTGGTTACCATAGTAACTGACAGCTGGAAACTGAAGAGCAGAGTATTTTGTACCTAATGGAATGGGTCATGTTGGAGGGTATGCATCGTGTCTCATCTCTATTACTGTTTGCAGCAGTTGAACTATGCCTCCGCTGCAATTTAACATGGCTGTGTCCAGGTGTAACTTTCCACCTGTTTTCCTCTTATTTTCACACTCTGGATACACTCCATACTTCAAACTGATGTCATCAAACCTGATGATTCTATGAATATAAAGTAATCTGTCAGCTCTAAATCAGCAAAAAACATCATAAAATCAATACCAGAGATCAGTTTTTGTTTTATAAAGATATGCACAATGGGCTATACTCACAGATCCATTTTCACGTGGATTTGCGTGCGTATTTTTAGGATCGGATGAACTGCGCATGCCTAGTAACTTCACTTACGCTCTTTACTTTGAATTTACACACAGAAGTCCATTGGCAACTGGGTGAAAGTAGTCTGATTAAGCGAGGACCCACACCAGGGGAGTCTCATTGGTGTTGCCTTGCTATGTGCCTGCATATAATTGCGAACTTTTAAAAAACGGATCTCTGAACACAATGTTCTGATATCTTTAATGATGGTGATAAAACATAATTATCATGTTTGATCTCGGGTACAACGTTGTAATGGTTTATATTTTGATTTACTAAGATTTCCCTTGCTACAAATTCTAGCTAAGCCGAAGTCCAGAAACAGATGACTCCCATCTCTAGTTGGTCCAATTTGCTGTCAGCATGAATTCATTCTTAATCACTGAAAAGTAGAACAAGGACTGTACAAGATCTGTGACTGTAATCTGTACCTGTAGGCGATGGTAAGTTGCTGTCAAATAACGTCCACAAATGATGTTTCAAATTATTTCACTGATAAATGTTTTCATTTTAGACAAAAAGAAATGATTCCTTTAAACGCTGACATTCCCTGTGTGTCCAATGCTTCCAGACAAAGCTGTCCGCAGACATGAAACTTATCTCAGAGATAGAAGCAACAACACAAAAAAGTTCAATGCTGCACCTGGACAAAGCATACGGTAATGTGCGGGGGACAGATTCATTTTATAAAAGTACGCAATTATACGCACACGTAACTTTTCTAGTAACTCAACCCTGCCCCTCCGTACGTATGTCCCCAAGCACGCTTCAAATGTCCGTGCCTATAGCATTTATGTGCGAATATTCTACGTAACTAACGTAAAAAAAAAGTTAAGTTACCACGCATGCGCAGCTAAAACAAACCTAAAAATACGCACGCATAATTCTGTATGGACATTTTACATTTGCCTCTACCAGCAAAGCGACATCGTTTTCCAGTGGTGTAGATTGGCTGGTCTTATACATTGCTTTCACTCATTTTTATATGAAGTCAAATCAAACGGAGCTGGTGAAAGGTGAGACCTGCACAATCATTACACGCTTAGGCAGACACTAACCAGATCCCAAAATCACTACACCTTGAGGGGCTGACCCAGAGTTAAGGGAAAATCAGGTTCAAGTGGAGACCTGAGCAAAACCATGTTGCAATATGAGGAAATGAAGCAAACTGAAACTGTGAAATCAGAATTAGAGTTGAGAGGTGCTGTTTCCTAGCTCAACTCTAGTTTAGAGACTACACATAAGGCTAAGCAGTAAGTAAGGTCTATGTGCAAAAGCAAAGTATTTTCCCTGCATGCAAAATAAATGCAAAGTCAGTTGCAACCCACACGATGCAATATGGTTCTGTCGAGGACTATGGGCCAGATCCAGACTTAAGGTTGTTTTATGTACGCAAGTGTACCGGAGTTCCGCACTACTAAGTATAACGCCCTCCCCCAGGCCCTCCCCTTGCACGCACGTAACGGAGCTGATTTACGTGTTCAGAACTTGCCTTAACTTCTCCTCCCGTATCTCTGGTCGTACGTATCACCTTGTCGTAGGTAAGTGCCTAACCCCGCCCACACTGTACAAGGTAAATGACTCCCTCCGCCCACAATGCGCATTTTTGGCTTGTGTAGGGAGGTCACGCCCCTTCGTATGGACTTATGTACAAGTACGTATGATCACAGTTACAATGTGTTTCATCTGCCGAGCACATGCGCAGTGCATTCCCACTGCCAGATTTATGCATGTAGCATGCGCAGTGCATTCTTACAGACATATTTATGCATGCAGCATGCGTAGTGTGTTCCCACAGCCAGATTTATGCATGCAGCATGCACAGTGCATTCCCACAGACAGATTTATGCATGTGCCATGCGTTCTTGCAGACATATTTATGCATGCAGCATGCGTAGTGTGTTTCCACAGCCAGCTTATGCATGCAGCATGCGCAGTGCGTTCCCACAACCAGATGTATGCATGCAGCATGCACGGTGTGTTCCCACAGCCATATTTATGCATGCAGCATGTGGAGTGCATTCCCACAGACAGATTTATGCATGCACAGTGAGTTCTTGCAGGCAGATTTATGCATGCAGCATGCGCAGTGCATCCCCACAGACAGATTTATGCATGCAGCATGCACAGTGCGTCTCCACAGACAAATTTATACATGCAGCATGCACAGTGTGTTCCCACAGCCAGATGAATGCATGCAGCATGCACAGTGCGTTCCCACAGTGAGATTTATGCATGCAGCATGCACATTGCATTCATTCAGCCAGATTTATGCATGCAGCATGCTCTGTGCGTTCTTACAGACATATGTATGCATGCAGCATGTGCAGTGTGTTCCCACAGCCAGATTTATGCATGCGCAGTGCGTTCTTACAGACATATGTATGCATGCAGCATGCGCAGTGTGTTCCCACAGCCAGATTTATGCATGCGCAGTGCGTTCTTACAGACAGATTTATGCATGTGCAGTGCGTTCCCACAGCCAGATTTATGCATGCACAGTGAGTTCTTACAGGAAGATTTATGCATGCAGCATGCGCAGTGTGTTCCCACAGCCAGATTTATGCATGCAGCATGCTGTCGCATGCTGTCGTTATTAAGTCTGGATCTGGCCCTATTTTTACACCTTACTTTTAAAACTCTGGCTCTTTTGTTTATGTTGTATGTTGTATAAGGGGATTTACTCTAGAAACACAGAAAGTGTTGGCAGATAAGAGCCATCCAGTCTGACCCATATTTTTTTAACCATACTTACCCTACACCCTGTTTGAACCACAATTTAATTTAAGGATTCAGGATATCCATATATTTATCCCAAGCATATTTAAATTGTTCTATTGTGTTACCTCACCCACCTCAGATAGGAGGTTATTCCACTTATCAACCACCCTTTCAGTAAATTTTACACATCCTCTAAACCTACCACCCTCCAGCTTACACCAATGCCCTCGTGTTCTAATACACCTTGCTTTGCACCAGGACTGAACTACACTGCCCAGGGCTGCACTACACTGCCCAGGCCTGCCCACTCTTCTGGGAATACCCGGGAGACTCCTGAATTTCAAGCCGTCAAATCTCCCGTTGTCCCCTTGCCTCATCATCAAGCCCCGCCCTCCCCATGCAACATGGTAGTGATATAAAGGGGGTGGGACTTAATGACACAATCTGCATAAATCACATCTTTAATCCCCACCCCCATATCGGCCTCTTTCCCCTCCTTCCCGGATCAGAGAAGATTTGAAAAGTTAGCAACCTCTATTACACCCCTTGATATATGTGAAAGGTGCTGTCATATCCACCCCCTGCCCTTCTCTGCTCCAAGCTATACATGTTACTTCCTCTAGTCTCTCTTTGTATATACGGATATATTTGCCCCTGCAACAAATTTAGATGAATATATGTTCAGTGAAGTAACTTCATCTTAAAACTACAGTAGCGTCAAACAAGACAAAACATGAATATTATGATTAACTTGTTGGAAGACTTTCATACAATTTGTTACACTTGTTCCAATATTATGGCTGTGACCATTAATAATGCATCGCGTTTGTGTCTATCCACTATCTCCTTCCACAACAGATCTACTACGCAAAGTCATTACAGGAAAGAAGGTTATTTATTAATGCTACTCAAAGGTGCGAAACTGCACTAAACCACAGCAATCAATCAGAAAGCAGCTTTTATCTGTCGTGAACAATTTTAAACATAAAAGTCAGTGTCTAATTGGTTGTAATGGCTGTGGTGCTGGTCTGCTCATTTAAAACTATTTAATAAATAAAACTTGTGTCAGCTCATTGTGTTTCATAGTACAATTCACTAAAATGGACCCGATCCTGGGCTAAACTTCCGCGCGTTTTTCCCGAAAACGCTCTGCACATGCTCAGAACGGGAGCGTGCACAGAAAGATGGCTGCTCTTCCGCTTCTGTTCACATTGAGCCCTCTGCGCCAGCGCAACAGGGAGTTATACAATAGTTAAATGAGAAAGGTGGCGGGGTTTAGTGCTGCCGCGAGTGCAGTAGCAGGTCGGATTCTTTGCGCTTGCCCCTAAAATTTTACACACAAAATGGAAGTTGTTCAGATCAATATATAGGTAAATGCAAACAGGTGCATGAAAGGCCAGGGGGTAATCTGCTATCCACAGAAACAGGAAAGAAAATGCCCCAGCAACACTGCCATTACCAGTAACACACTATACCATTCTATCTGTAACATACACACAGGATAGAGAATGTCCAGTAACACTGTCATTACCAGTAACACTCTATACCATTCTATCTGTAACATACACACAGGATAGAGAATATCCAGTAACACTGTCATTACCAGTAACACTCTATACCATTCTATCTGTAACATACACACAGGATAGAGAATGTCCAGTAACACTGTCATTACCAGTAACACACTATACCATTCTATCTGTAACATACACACAGGATAGAGAATGTCCAGCAACACTGCCATTACCAGTAACANGAGAATGTCCAGTAACACTGTCATTACCAGTAACACACTATACCATTCTATCTGTAACATACACACAGGATAGAGAATGTCCAGTAACACTGTCATTACCAGTAACACACTATACCATTCTATCTGTAACATACACACAGGATAGAGAATGTCCAGTAACACTGTCATTACCAGTAACACACTATACCATTCTATCTGTAACATACACACAGGATAGAGAATGTCCAGCAACACTGCCATTACCAGTAACACA
>WWET01000417.1:136292-161482 GCA_011038615.1 Limnodynastes dumerilii
AGTTCAACACTTCATAGAATCCTAACTACATAGGGAAAAAAATCAATATAATTATATTTGTCTTAAGTGTTTAGCTGTAGAAGTGTTGTGAAAGCGGACTGATATTTTGTGAGATATTTTTTTTTCTGTTCCCTATAAGCGGCAGAATTTTATCAATATAGCAAACTGTGAGCTTCATGGGTTTACCTGAAGGTATTTTGACATGTGATAGCCCAAACCACTATTAAGTTCATGTTAAGAAAATAGATATGATTTAACACTTTATCTATCTATGGATACACATATTGTCATACATTTTATTTTGTTTAAATTATGATTAGTTTCTTATATTCTTTTATACATTTTTTTTTTTTTAAATATGGTTTGGATAATGATGGTTGGCTGTATAATGATATCAGATAGCGCGAAGACTTAGACAACTGATTATCGTTATATTGAAGGATTTCAAGTGCAAATTGAAAATGTATTTGTACCTTAGACAAGTGCCTTATAATTTGATATGCTGGAAGCATCAGAGGAGAAAAAAAAATCAAAGAAACATTTAGTTAATGGCTTCACCATGTTTATTTGAATAAGGAAGATTGAAACTCCATTTATGTCTCACATAAATGCTTTGGAGATCTTAATTATTGATGGAAAATCTGCCGTGCTTCTAAATTTAAAGATATGACAATTTTATAGGAATTTCAATCATTTTCTTCACTTTGGAAGTGAACATATAGTGGTTTTATTCTTTCAATGGAAAACTGAATTACATCGAGCTTTCTAAAAGACCTGTCACTTATGGTGACAAAATATCACACTCTCATAAATGTATTACACATGGTTAGCAAGGCAGTTCAGTTACACTCCAGTATTTAACACACCCTGGGCCAGTTTTGAACATTTCACTGTAGCAGTCTGCAGAGAGGAAATTGCAAAATTGTTTAAAACGTATAAAATATATTCAGGATGGAAATTGGCTATTAAATGGGCTTCTGGCATCAGATTAATTTCCTAATAATGATATATAATTCTTTTCCTGGTGTTTTGGCTTGCACTCATTCTTAAATTGCCATTTTTTGTTACACGCTCGCTCGTTCTGGTATTATCGTTATTTTGGTCAGTGCGCAGTTACCCAGGTCCATATAGTGACACCACATGGCTAGTTGGCGTAAAAGGAAAATATGTACAATTATCTCTCATTTATCTTTCCCCAGGCTATTTTTTTCAACTAAATTTATTTTCCTTTCTACATACAGTCACAAGAGCAGTCTTGACAGTAATAGGCATGAAATAAAATTGTATATAATCTTGTTTAATCCACAACGGTTGCATTTTGATTTTTTTTTTATATATATAAAGTTTCATTTGTTGACATATGTCTTCCAAAGTGTGACAAAATTGCAGTCATCGTTCCAACAAGTGAATGAAGTTGTCATTCTGAATTTTCAGATACACTTGAAATTTAGCCGCTAAGAACATCCTGAATTCCTTATAGCCTCATGATTGTAAAATATAAACACCAGAGTGTGAGGTGCCCGCTGCCAAAATAACAGTGCAGGAAATGCAGACATGTAAAACCTTAGAAACTGCGGTCATTTTTCTATTTATCAAAAAATGATTGGAATAAAAGGAGAGGAAAGGACGATATTTTCTTTGTGGTATTTCTGAAAAGGATGAGAGTATCATATTCATAGAGGAATTATGTTTTCTTGGAAAACACAAAAGCAGATGTTTCTCATTAGGAACACCCATTGTCTACATATCACAGCTACGAACAGATAAATCTATCCTATTTCACCGATACATTCCTATGGCTGTAACTGATTACAGGACACTGCTGTGCCTTCTAAACCTAAACCACACTTATAAACTGAAATCATTCTTCTCAGCCATCACGTAACGTGTTTTATTGCAACCTATGGAAATTCCTGGTATGGCCCATTCTACTGTACTTCCAGTTTTTTTTTCCTTGTTTGACTCCTGTGCACACAAGGAACCTGGTTTCAGGAACTGAAAAGACTGATTGTGGAGGACGAGAGAGGGGGGGCTGGGATTACATTACTAGGAAAACATGAAGCAGCACTGGGAAGCAATGGCAGGCCCAGCACTGGGCACTGTGACTAGGATCACTATGTATCCCTAATAGCATGCGCTGCAATGTATTTCCAGATGGTGCCATCACCGACATACTGCTGGTTGGCATCTCTATGGGTAGTAAATGCCCCCCCCCTCCAAATAAATTTGGCATTATTCTATAGAGTTTAGGAGACTTATCATTCCAAGTGTGTCCTACTTTCCTGTATGTAAGCCAGACATCTGTTTATTCCATTTTCTTTCATACAGAGTTGGAAAAGCTTGAGATTTTGGGGGAGAGAAAGAGAAGGAAGGAAAAAAAAAACTTTTGTCATATTTAACAGCTGCTGCTAAATTTCAACCTGATAGCGTTCTATGGCCCTGTAACCTAAAACGCTTAGTTGACAATTTTGCAAAACAACAAAACGCTGTAAAAAAAAAAAAATTCAAATAAAATAAAATAAAAAAATTTAGATTTTTTTTTTCTTTTCTAAATTTTAAAATATTTGTTTTTTCCCCGGTTACTTTTAGTTTTTTTTATTTATTTTTTTGTAATTTTATAAACGGGAGCTGAAGACAGATTGGAGTTTTTGTAGCAAACTGTGTTTCCTTTCACTTCCTGTCTCAAAGGTCATAGAAAGCTGACCTTTCCTGGCAGGCCGGCTCCCTGAATTATTCATGTGATTGACTTTTTGTCAGTGCACACAGTTGTGCTCTGGGACATTTTATTCATTTACCTCATTTAAAGAGCCTTTCTGCACCTGTTCTAGTATTAATATCATGTAATTTGGGCCTAATGCCGATTTTGCTGAACACTCATTATATTTTTTATTAGCTATATTTCCAAACGATTATGTACGATTATTACACAGCCTTACATACAGCAATGGCTTATTCCCCAGACCTTTTACACTGCTCATGTCAGGTTGTTTTGTAAAGCATTGAGGGTAAACATTTGACCGGTCCCTGTGTTTTCTCGCTCTTCTTTTTTTTTATAATTCTTACCCCATATCCAACCAGAGAACTCTCAGTCTTCTCCCTCACGGCTTTGTGAAAGCATGATTAAATCCAACGTTGAGGCAGAAGCTGTTCAAATGCCAGCATTTATAAGGTCAATGCTTTTGTTAAAAATGCTATGTAAATGAAGATCTGCAAAAAGGGACATTACATAAAATTAAATTCATTGTCTTCTTTAATGTCATTTACATTTTGCCTAAGCCTTGGCCTGTCAAGAAGGGTTTTTTTTTTATTCTTATAATTTTAATTACACATTGCTTAGAGATCCAAAGGCTTCCATTCTGTAGGATAGGGATAGTCTGCAAAAGAGCATTGTTTTTCTTGGATTAAAACAAAAAAAAACGACAGTGTGTCATAACATTTGCATAGCGCCCCTGGAGTGGTTGGTTTTGCTGTTTGTTTGTTTGTTTTGGGGTTTTATTTTGCACCATGACATTTGTCCATGACTGCAGAAGGCTAAACCTGGCAATATTTCTAGATGAAGTTGTGCTTAGACTTTCACTTTACAGGGTGTTACATGGTTCAAAGATCCCTGTAATAAATTCCTATTTTTTAAGTAAACAGCTTTTCTATCCCCCCCCCCTGCCTACAAATTTGGCATTGATTTCAAGGATATAGGAAATTTTGATTAATGGGCATATTTTCAGCAGTTGCTGCTTGATAAAAAACACGAACACCTTTGATATTATAATTGTTAGTCTTGGATAAGGTCAGAATAGGGATCATGTGTACATTATCTTTGTTAGTCTTGCGATGACCAGAGTATCTAATGCACTATTTATGGGCATATTTGATCTTTTTAAAAAATAAAATAAAAATTCTGGTGAGTCTCATTAGCAATTTGGGCTAATTAGGTTGTGAATACTTTTTCCGCTAACCCATTATACTTAGTCCAAACTGTAAGTGCGACCTCTATGATGTCTTCTAAACATTTACTTAAACTAAATGTCAATATAAGAAGTTGACGTTTTGGATAATAAAGTTCCTATTTCCTATATTTTCCATTGGCCACAATTTGATATAATGTATATGGAATTGTGTGGGCAAATGTTACCAAGCCAGAGAAAATGCAATTTACAGCTATAGTTTTTAAATAATATTTCTAGTGCAGAATTCAGCATTTGCATTCCAATTTCACATCAAAATTCTAAGCAGTGCATCATTCACCCTTTAATTTTAAAACATTGCACAAGGATCCACTTCTAGCCTCTCACATAATAGCAGATATGATGAAAAACACTCTGTACTGTATTATTATTGTGAGATCAAGAGGGGTGAACAAGGCGTGATTCTGAATTGAAACGCTTATATCTTCAGATTAGGATCAGCAAACAGCGAAAAACAAGGTCAACGACTTGGGCATTTTTCATAATTTTCTCCCCCCCTCCTACATCATTTGATAGAGCTACGGTCCTTGAAGAGTACAGACCCCTGGCTTCTTCCATTGCTTTGTAAAAACGTATGAAAGCAGTATGTGTGTGTGTACGGAAGTGGGTGGGTGGGTTCCCAGTAAGGCTGTCAAAAACTATAGTCCAAGAGTTGCCCTGAGACTAAGCATACGGTGCTTCTGTTGTGGCCTTATCAGGTGAAAAGGGAAAGATAATGTTTGGCTGTGCAGTTTTCTAAGGATGCCTTTGATGAAGGGATGGAAAATGTTGCTAACTTCAATGTTTTGGCACACATGCTCACAGGAAGGTATAATCTAGCAGTGGATATGCTAGGGTTTTTTTTTTGGTTGTGTTTATTATACATTTAATTTTTGTGTGGAGATAATGCGCTATACTTTAATCTCATCCTTGCATGCTGGACAATTATCATGGCAATAGACTAGTCACAGGGACTTCATGTTTACAAGCTGAGAACTCGAAACGTTATTGCTTAAATAAAACACTGTTCAATAAATGAAATGCAGCCTTTAGTTACTAAAATATCAGCTGTGTTCATTAGCACAGTAATCTCTGATCTGCCCGTGCATTTCAAGTTCTGGTTTTAAGCAGCGTGTACTCATTACAATATAAGCAGTCTGTCAGATTGCTGACTAAATGAGAATTAGAACTTTTATTATTTGCTCACTGGCCAATGATAAGAACATTTAAAAGGCAACATTTATGAGAATTAGGAGGACAGTAATTGGGTCTTTGTTTAACATTTCTTACATTTTAGCAATAAAGGTTATGTTTGGAAATCTTCCCTCCCCTTTCCCCACTAACCATTGATTAGCCCTACAGAAAGGCAAAATTAGCTTTTTACCACGAGTATGAGATCAAATTGATCAGTAATAAGTATGTGTCGACTGGTAGCCAAACTGCGTAAGAGAAATGAAAAAGTACTTTAAATAAAGTTATGTGATACAGGATTTGAATATATTGCTGGTACTTTACACTTAAGATTAAATGATTCTCTCTTGAGGTTTGGGCAAAATCTGCCATTCGTAAAGTCTTCAGGACTGTTAAAATGTCCGCTCAGGAATCTAAAAATCGCGCATGCATCTTCAAATGAGAAAATATTACCTGCTTACATGTAAAGTACTTTACCATATTTTTTAAATGAATTTGAAGCTGGCGAATGTTATATTATAAATAAATATATATATATATATAAAGCTGACATTTTTTGCAAATAAGACAAGGTGTCAACGAAAACAGTTTTGCCTCGTAGACGTTTGAAAGACTGTCTAAATCTTGCAGGTTCAATTGTTGCACGATTCGCTTTGTGAATGTCAGAACGTTATTTGACATGCGTCATCGCTGAAGCACAGTCACAGGGCCCTGTTACGGGTTAAAGCCCCTGAAATGATGTTAACTCTCATATAAGTCATTGGCTGTTAACTCTAGTTTGGGTGAATTAACCCGGAACACAGCCTGATGTATCTAACAACAAATCTGGAGTGGCATTAAAATGGTACTGGCATGGCGTTGCCGAGTGTCACATTTTATTGTGTCAGAACTTGTTGTACACAATATAAATGCACCTACTGGATCCATGCCAGTGTATCGTTATCAAGTAAAAATGTATCAAGTCATTATTTTAATGCCTCACATCTTCAGAGGAAAGAACGAGGCCATTTCTTCATTGTCGCGTTTCATTTGGATTTCTGTCCTTCCGTAGACTTCTGTGCTGTCTCATAGAATCTGTGCTGTCTCACAGAATCTGTGCTGTCTCACAGAATCTGTGCTGTCTCATAGAATCTGTGCTGTCTCACAGAATCTGTGCTGTCTCAGAATCCGTACCCTCTCACAAAATCTGTGCTGTCTCACAGAATCTGTGCTGTCTCATAGAATCTGTGCTGTCTCACAGAATCTGTGCTGTCTCAGAATCTGTGCCCTCTCACAAAATCTGTGCTGTCTCATAGAATCTGTGCTGTCTCACAGAATCCGTGCTGTCTCACAGAATCCGTGCCCTCTCATAAAATCTGTGCTGTCTCATAGAATCTGTGCCCTCTCATAAAATCTAGGCTGTCTCACAGAATCCGTGCCCTCTCATAAAATCTAGGCTGTCTCACAGAATCCGTGCCCTCTCATAAAATCTAGGCTGTCTCACAGAATCCGTGCTGTCTCACAGAATCCGTGCCCTCTCATAAAATCTAGGCTGTCTCACAGAATATGGTCATTTTGGAAAAAATTCATTTTCTAGTAGAAGTTCATCCTAAGTTCCCAGTTACTTACTCCATATATTTTATGTATATATTTTACATAACATAAATGTTTCGGCTGAGACATAAGTGAATTAAGAATTATGAGGGCAGAATTTAAGTACATACGTTACTTTTTTTTTTTTTATCCCCTTGGATTTCATTTTGCCATTCAGTACTAAAATGAAAACAGTGACCAGCAGTTATAAACATGTGGTGAGAATTAAACTGCCCATGCTACATTGCTCTGGATCCCTGTAGGGGGGCTATTAATACACTTAAGACTCACTGATTGTTGTAGCAGTGAAAGAACTGATGTAGGCAATGGCAGATTGAATCTCCAATGATAGAAATTTTGCAAATGCCAGGAAGTGATTGACAAGGAAGGTTGCAGGAAGTAAAAAGTTAACCTGAGTTTGGCAGCATTTGCAAAACTTGCACTCCCAAGAAAATCAAAACCATTCATCTCTAGCAGGCTGCCAAAACACAAGCTCCTCTTGTTAGTTTATCTTAATGGGGAATCTTTCAAAAATGTTTGCGGTCAAAACTATACAGACTTTGAAACTGACATGGCGTTACTTGGGGTTTTTCACGTAAGACGCGCAGATCAGTGCAAATATTGTTCGGTGCTGCAGATGAACTGAAACAGTTTTTTTGGAAGTGAAAAGGAAAAAGGACACGGGCTTCGCCGTTATTTGTTTTCACGGATAAATGTATAGCTGTGCGGTTGTGTTATTGTTATGGTTAGTGTAGCCTAAAGTTTGTAATTATGTTGAAGCAAAACAGGACCCAATGAAGTTTGTGTCGCTGTCGTTTTGATTAGCGCACAAATTCCTAAGACTACCAAAAAAAATGCATAATGGTTTAAAAATTCTGTTCAGAAAGTTTCTCACTGTTGAAATCAAGTCATCTCCTAATGTGGGGTTATAGGTGACTAAATCGAACAGCATGGGCTGGAAACAGCAGCAGAGACAGTATTGTGTTTTCTCCATAATTCACTAGGAAATGAGTTTAACATGTGTGGAAAGGAAAAAGACATACATTGATGTTGTTGTAAGACATGCAGCAAGGCCCTAGCTAACGGAAAGACAAGGCTCCAGCTTGTCTCTAATGACGGACAAAACGCTGTTACACATCTGGTGAGAGAGAACAGCTATCTTCCGAGCTGCCATATTATAACCAGGGAGTAGCTGTTTTGTATTTATCCCTCGTTTGTATTGAACAAATCCTAATGGTATCAACCACTGCTCACAAATTCCCACAGCTCCTTAATAGATAGCACTAGGGGGGGGTAGAGGTGCTGCTTTAATAAAAAATAATTATAATAAATTCACAGAGAGAGAAGAAAAAATGACGAAGGACGAATCATTCATATTTAAGTCCAGAAACTGACACTGCAAAAGATGAAAAAAACCCTAAAGTTTAAAGAGAGGGGGGAGAAAAGCAGAGATCTGGTTGGGGGTTGTAAGTGTAAAGAAAATAACCAGTCACAGGGTCTAGTAGTGTCATATAACAGTGACATATGTGCAGTGAATGGACTTGGTTGATAGTGAGTAATATAATGGACACTTCTTATTCCTGAATACAGCAGTGATACATTGCAAGAAAGAGTAACCCTTTCTGGGCTTTGCTGAGGCTGGAGAAACGAGGAGAAGGTTCAATTAAGTTTTAGCCACCGAAAAAGTGAAAAGAAAAAATGAGTGAAACCACCGATAGTTGTAGCCGAGTTATTAAGGGAAGGCGATAAATTGTGGCGATAGTGAGAAATGTTTTTTATTTTATTGTTTTTGTCCGTGTGATAAAGGACCTGATCTACAGTCCGTGTGAACCCCATTCAGAGTTCTGATGGTAACAACTCTGGATAGAGAATACTGAAAATCAGCAGCTTTTGAAACAAGTAAATGGGTGTGTGGCAGATTGGTTGGGTGTGTGGCAGATTGGTTGGGTGTATGGGAGATTGGTTGGGTGTGTGGCAGATTGGTTGGGTGTGTGGCAGATTGGTTAGGTGTGTGGCAGATTGGTTGGGTGTGTGGCAGATTGGTTGGGTGTGTGGCAGATTGGTTGGGTGTGTGGCAGATTGGTTGTGTGTGGGAGATTGGTTGGGTGTGTGGCAGATAGGTTGGGTGTTTGGCAGATTGGTTGGGTGTGTGGCAGATTGGTTGGGTGTGTGTCAGATTGGTTGTGTGTGGGAGATTGGTTGGGTGTGTGTCAGATAGGTTGGGTGTTTGGCAGATTGGTTGGGTGTGTGGCAGATAGGCTGAAGGTGTGATGCAGCAGATCACACAAGTTTGCATATTTCAAAGTATTATTTTTTAAATATAATTCATTTAAATTTGTGTCATCTGTGTTGTTTCATGATAATAGAGATTGTAAATGTAAATAAAATTAATATGTTTCTTTTTAAGGGAAATAAAAATAGCCCCTTAAAAATGATAACCGGTGTTACAAAAAATGTCTGAGCAAAATGTGTGTCAATACGCTGCTATTCAGTCTCTTACAGAAAAAAAGTTAATAAAATTGTAAGTATAGTGTAATGTCTGCAGGGTGTATTTTTAAAACGTGTTTTATTCTTGAAGTAGACAGATTTATTAATTGTTAGGTGTATAGGGCTGTGCTGTGTTCTTACTAAGAATAGGGTCTTTCTTTGATTAAGATCTCCTCCGTCTTATACCAATCCTGAGCTGGTGCGGGATTGCAGGAGGAAGTGCAGGGAAACATGGCTGCTGTCACGCTAACAGCTGCTCTAGAACTCCCACTTTCTCATTTCAATATAGTGGAATATCCCCTTCCCACTAGCGCAGAGCACTCAGCAGCCATCTTGTGTCTTTATTTGTGCTCGTCCCCATAATGCACATGTGCAGTGCTTAAAACCCGCTGCACTTACACCTAAATAGACAGCTCCGTATCAGCCCCAAGATCTGTATTTTTAACCTTCTGTCTCTATCTGAAGAAAATCCGAGGTCACTGTCATGGACACCTGACGTCTTGTATTATTCCATAACTAATTACATAGAAAGTTGGAATGAGACCTGTGCAGATTACAGTGTAAAATGCTTACTATAATAGTGCAAAATTAAAAACAGTATTAAAATATCACGTTTTCTGGTTTCCTCACTTGGTTGTAATTAATTTCTATTTTTTTTATATTTCATTATCTTATTAGTCACAATCCAGTATACAGTGTGAAAGTACATGAATTACGATGGTTGTATTTTGGAATTGCTTGCTGTTAATGTCTACGGCTAATTGAAGAAAAGCTAGCAGTCTATGTAGTGGACATTCATTGAAATAAACTAAGAAGTGTCCTTGAAGCACTCCATATTTTCCCTGCGCATTCAATGGCAATACATTTGAGGATCATTAGCGCTTGTGGGTAATTGTCCCTTATTGTGCTCCAAATCCTGAAATGGGATGTGTTGTGTTATAGCTCAATGAAGGGAATACCTGGCTTTTATTTGATGAGAGGGTGAAAACACAGCACATACGCCTACTGAGAGTTATGAGTAGCGTTTAATGAGACAAACAACTATGATTTTTCTGCTGCTTAGAAAGAATTCACACCCACAGCGATTCCTTTACATTGTGTAAATCAAATCCAAATGCTTGGGCGCTGTCACCTCTTCCTTGCGTCCCCCTCTTGTCATTTATTTTGTGATACTTTTTGTTGACGAAAAATGTAGCCCAACTGTGGTTCACCCCATCTATTTCTATTTTCCGTGAGGAGCGCAGCAATTTGTCCTTTGACACAAAAAGATTGGGTTAGGAAACAAATGGGGGATTGAATTGGACATGGTGTTAGTCCCAACAATTTGAGGTCATTGGGCACTGATATGGACAGAGCAGTGAAGTCATCTGTTACTTCTGAGATGTGTGTATTGGGCCTTGGCTTGAGTAAGGCCCAGGGGAAGCACAATAGATTTGGAAAAAAAAATGCTTTTCGGAAAAGCAGGAATAAGATCCATTTATTACATTTGACACGTCGGTTCTAAATATAACAATACTTTTCCCAAAGATCATTAATTTCAACCTATAAATGACTTATGCACGGTAATAATTTGTTCCTTAGCCTATAGTATTGAACAACACACACTCTACCCTGGTAGAACCTCTTTTTCTTTAATAATGACCTTGTATAATATTTGTGCTCATTCTCTGCACATTTATCTAAGAAAAACCCCCTTAAAAACTGATCTCCTGCGATCTAATAGGAGGAAAATGTGAAAGAAACATGCCCTTTTACTGAATGCATTCTTTAGGTAATGTAATTTCTTTAGGCTATTTGTCTTTACAAGTGAATCAATGTTCATGTTTCCTCAGACCTCACTATAATTACTCCCAGCAATTATTGCATCCAGAACCCTGCTCCAGTCCAAAACACATTTGTTCCCATTTATTAGGCTGTAAGCAGTAACTAATTTACATTGTTTTAGGGGCTTGGTGCTGCGCTAATTTATTGCATGTGTTGGAGGTAAAACAAAGTTGACCACTATGCAAAAAAAAAACCCAAAAACCATAAAAAAAAATAAAAAATAAAGAAGTTATCACTGCAAAATAATTTACCAGCTCTCTGGGTGGAACTTCTGTTTTTTAAGACACAGCAGATTTTGCACATTCTTGTGTTTCGTAGGATCTATTTTTGAATCCCTCACACACAGCCCAGTGACCCTGTTTTAATGCCAATGGTCCTAATTTTTCCTCCAAGCTGAAAAACTTTTGTTATGCGCTGAATAAAATATTTGTCAGCAGTCTGTGTTGAACGTGAAAGCACTCCACTGAGGAAACAATGCCTTTACTGTCCCTGTATCATCATAGCAGATTTCGTTATCAAGTTAAGGGAGGGGGGGGGGGGGAAGAAGCCTTGTTTAGGTTGAAAATAATGATCATAAATAGGGTGTATGGTGCAGCACTAAGGAAGCAGTGACAGCGCTTGCTATCAGGACCTGCAGTTTTAAGGAAATATGAGTGTTCTGATCCAGGGAAGCAGTAATTATCTTTTTTTCTGAGGAATGTACAATGCTGCTAGGATGATGAATTGATCACAGATTGGAACCGTGGTATAACTGTCATGTTACAGAGATAAGAAGGTGCTTTGGGATTGCTCATTCTTTCTGCTAGTTCACAGCCAGCTAGTTTATTAGCACAAATCCCAAATGTTTAGTAAACTCATTAGGTTCCATCTAATACTAATTTATCACCATAGATGAAAACATAGCAGTTAAAGCCAAAGGACTATACAGAATCCTCATGATTTTCAGGGCTTTTTGATCAATCACCTTCTTACCACTGATGTTCCTTTCTTGTTTTTTTTTCCGGTGTAATACCTTTATCAGCCCAGTGTGATACAGTCACTTAATAGAAGCCCATTCATATTTTTATTAGTTACTTTTTCTTTTTTAATCGTGTCCACCTTAGAGGTTAACAAAGAAATACGTTTCGGGTCTTTGCAAGGAATTATAACTTGAGTCTTCGATTGAATTTTGAAAAATTTCTCTGTAAAATCTGTTTACTAAGAGTCTATAAATGTCAAGTGTAGTTTATTCTAAATTTCAGAGTTTTTTTTTTTATATTTTTCTTTATTTTAAACCTCTTAATGCCCAGTCTCCTGACATTTTCCTACATATTCTATAGTGTTTTTTGAAGAGGATAATAACCTTTGCTTGATCTTAGGCAACAGCTGCAAAGATAATGAAATTCTTATGATATTTCACCAGGTAAAATGTGAATTGCAGAAGAAAAGCTATTGAATTTTTATGGTTCTTAATCGCATAAAATGAGATTCATGGGCAATAGGTATAACTATACACAGTGGAGTTGAGGAAGCTGCAGTTACAATGATAGCTCACTGGGTGGTGTCAAGAGCCCTTCTTGTTTATTTCCTATTTTATTTTATTTTTACCCTTCTGCAAAATGATTATCTAAAAACAATGGGTTGTACTCTCCCGATATAATGAAATACGACTGTGTATTTGTTTGTCCTGGTTTGGTGGCATAAAAAAAAATCTTTTACGACCCACATTAATTTGGCTGACTTATGTTCCAAGTCTTGACTTACTGTATGATTACGTACCCTTTTTGCTGCTTTGCTCACCAGCTGAAATCAGATCTCATCTGCAGTCCAGCTGTATTGATCCGTATTTAACATCAAGGCTCACAATTGATTGCCATTGATTAACTATAAAAAACTTCCCTGGATGTCACAGCAGCAAGCCCAATATTATAAGAGAATTGCTCTGTTAGTTCATTGAGTATTCTTAAAGACATAAAAACCTTGTGGGTAAACTATAAATTAGTCCCTTCACGCCTTTTCATGGAGATTTGGAGTTTTTGTTGTGTTAAAGGAATTAAGAAAGTTATTTTACAGCCTCGTAGCATCTAAAAAAAAAGACTTCTTTTTATTTCAAATTTTTCATTTTCCAATGTTTTATTTTATTTTAACCACCACATCTGTAGCTCGTTTCAGTAAAATAATACCTATCTTTAGAGTAACTGATAACATACGACAAAATACAGAAGAGTTTTCCATCGTGGGGTTGATACAGTCCTCCGACTCATACAGCGGTGCACTTCCTGCCGGCAGTTAAATAGTTAAAACTGGGGGAAAGATTTTTTTTTTTTCTTTTCCAAGGGTAGGATTTAGCATTGCCTCTTTGCTAACCTTAGATGGTTACTCTTGGTTACCAAATGGTCCACAAACATATTGTCCAAGTTCTGTGAAACACTACAACATCTGAAAGAAATTATCCAATCTTTTACTTCCAGAAGTTTACAGTTATATAATGACGGATAAAACCGCAAAGCCCGGGGGATGGCACATTTTAGAGATACTTTTAAAATGAAATTATCCAGCCAAGCCTACCAGACAACCCACTTACATTTAAACACAATAAGTACAATCTGGAATTAATTTCTTTGTGATAGGGAAAATCCAATTTAGCTTTTTTTTTTTTTTTATTAAAAAAAATAAAATAAACTAACATGAAAAAAAAACATTGATTATGGAATCACATTGTACGAGTGGTATCCTGTGAAATACTGTTTACTTGTCTATGGGAATTTTATTTCTCCCACTCTCAGGGTGTTTAGTCACACATGACTATAATGTACAGCAGCGGAGGAACGGTTTCCTTTATTTTTCTCTTCTACATTTAATCAAACGTGTCTGTTTGTTAGAAAGCAAATTTGCTCTTTCTTAACTGGAAGCTAAGCCCACCAAATCACTACCCATGACCCCGCTAGCTGGATTGCAGTAGAGTGGAACTAAAGAGAGCTTTTAAACTCACACAAATCACTCACAAAACATCTTTTGCTGGAGAATAAATGGTGAACAAGTGCAAAAAGTTTAAGTGGAAGACACTTTTATCCGAAATAAGGCAGCAAAAATGAAATTTGTTTCCTTACCATTAGCAGATGTGCATTTCTAAGGCAAGAGAACATTTAAAAATGGCAGACGATGAAAGTTAGCACAAGCGGAGACAACGTGTGGCTTTTTCAGGAACGATGGGACTACAAGTTCCAGAATGCTTTGGCTGCCAGCTTCCTCTGTGATGGCTATAGTTGGGATTCGTAATTGTACAACATCTGTTGAGCCAGAGTTTGCCAACACCCAAACTAAGGCCTATTGCCAAATAAAACTAAACATGCTTTTCTAATTCTCTCTCACAGGAGGGTTTTCTTAAATAAACATGACAATTGTGAATCTTGATATTCTGCTCCCCAGGCACAAATTAAATATAAATACTTCAGTGCAGGGATGGATGTTATGTTACTCAGCCAGGAGCTGTTGTAACGCTCAGCAAAATGGCCCTGGCTACTTAGGAAGTTGTATACCAAGACTTCGGTGCTCTCCTGCTCCTCTCTTTTGTTTATGCATTTTGTTGTTTTGTTACCTTGGAAGTGCTATTTCCACCATTAACGCCTAAAACAGAATGTTGTAAGGTGATTCAGTCCAGCTGTGTTAAACATAACATTCAATTTAGTTTTGCCATCCTTCCTGTTCAGATTAAACTACTGCTGTGTTCTTATTGGGTAGATTATTAAACCCTAATGTAAACACAATTATCTGAAGAGAACTATTTAGCCTCTCTGTCCAAATGTTCTTCGTGGTCATTACTTGGAACAACTTCTTAAACTACCTAAAGGGGATAATTGATCAAAGTCTGTTGATGGTAACAAAATGGGGATGTGAAATAGGGAGAATTAAAAAAAAAAAGCAGGTTTTATGGAAGCATCGTTTACAGTGATCGAATAGGTGCTGGTTTTGCCACCACAAATTCTCTTGATGGTAATTCTACAATTCTACAATTCTACAACCCCAAAATTTTTATCTTCTTCACCAAATTGTTGACTGTTACACAGTATTGCAATTTCTCATCACATTTAGGGATGTTCCCACTAATAAGCAAATACTTTGACTAGAGACTGACATCTTATTGTAATTACTATTATTAATTCCTAATGTTCCACATCAACGTGACTTGTAACGGCACGTAACCTCCAAATAATGCTTTTTTTCATGAAATATGATTCTATGCATTTATTTATTATCATGGCACCTCATTTAGTTAATTGGCACGCGAACTTCAATAACCAGAAAATACATGAGCTACAATCATTTCCTAATGAGTTTAACGTTTAACTAGGTGCATGGGATGACAGGCAGAAAACTATATGTCATTGGGTAACTGATATATCTAATGAATAATGGTTTACCCCATTACTAGAATTTTGTATTAAGCCATTTTAATTGACAATAGTGTGTATTTTTGTTGCAGGGATTGTCCTGACTCTTAGGGTGTAGAGCAGGGTTTCTTAACCAGTGGCACGTTTAACATTGGTGGTATGTGAACCAACGTCTGATGGGCCAACCGGACTAGGTTATAAAAAGTTACAATAAAGAGTAAAGAGATAGAGAGATAGAGAGAGAGAGAGAGAGAGAGAGAGAGTGTTTGTGCATGATAATATCACAAGTATGTGAATATACAAGAGGGAGGCAACGTGGGTCTGGTGTTCTAATTGCAGTACCGTAGCAAGGGTGAAAGGAGGGACGTAGATGAAGAAAGCAATTAATAAGAGGGGAAATAGATTGGAATTTTTGGTGGTACTTAACATTATTTCATTAGTGGGTAACTGGTACACCCCAAAATAAAGGTTGGGAACCTCTGGAGTAGAGTGTTATTGGTTTGCATCTGTGTGGTTCAATATTTCTCTGGAACGAGCTGCAATGCTCCTGGATTCCTGGGCTAGATCTTGGCATCTTTGGTGTTTAGATCTTCCATTCTTGGACGGATAGCGCTCTTCCTGTGAACGCCACTAACGCGCTATTTCATTATTATGTTTTAGTCTTGTCGATCAGAGAAGATAAATGTAGACACAGAGAGGGAATGTTTGTGGTGGGAATAGGGTTTGGTACATATCCCAAGTCTTTGGATGGTGGGTTTTCTTGTTTCTAGGGAATTGTAAAATAGAAATCAATGGAAAGTTGGCCAAATTGTATTATACCACATGCAGCGGAACAGCAAGCCACAGGGTTTTCTTAAGGGATCAAGTGGGTAGGGTTTCATATACATTATGAAAGAAGAATAGACAGGTCTCGTACACGTTTTGCCTTCTTCCAGCTGCTCCACTACAACTCCCAGGGTGCACTGCAACTCCTATTATTTAAAAGCAGTTCAATGTCATAGGATTATTTTCTATCTAAAGATAATGGGCTGTATTCACAACACCGGACGTATTGCATATAGTCCAGTGTTTCCCGATATTTGATACTGCGCATGCAGTGCATGCAAATTTTCGTTACGTAGATTGCGTATATGCAGTCTTTTCAGACGGCCCAATAGCTCTCCACCCCAATTTTTTTTATTATTATTTTATGTGTCTCTTTTAAAGTTTCAATATTGTACTAGACTCTATAGTATGCTGGCAGTCAGAACAGATAGGGGGCCTTTAACATATATCTTCCTATTTAGTCTAATCAAAGCAGACATTAACTGCTGAAGACCTCTGCTGCCCATAATGTTGTTTACTCCATTAACCCCCACTTCCCATGTAATAATATCACCTCGTGTTTGTAATGAGTCAAGAGCTCGCAGAGACTTGAAAGCATAAAGTGAGAATAATTTGTCTTATCAGATGCAGACACTGCAGGGAATTGAGCCTTATCTCTTCTTAGTGTTAAGACGGCATGGTCACTTCCTAAACTCTACAGCTCCATTCCCTGTCAGCCTGACACAATCCAGATCACTCCAAACTGGGATTTTATTGGTAACGGCCCCAACAGTCTCTCCTTTCTCATCCTTCAACAGGTTCACTTTATGAGGCATAACTACACTAAATAATATCTGTGCCTTGCTCTCCCCCCCATTGATTCTGCAGTCTTTAATTGCTTGGAACACAAGCCAGATTCTCACATGCAAGCAAGTCCCCCATCACCTTTGACTGCTGTTATTCATTGCTATTAGACAACATCTAACTAAGATATTGGCTTGCACTTTGACTCTGACACTGCTACTGTTCTTGATTGCATTGTCAATCTAAAGGGAGAAAAAAAAAAAAGCACAGACACATCCCAACTACTGGTAAAATGTTCAATCACTGGGCCTGATCTAGAGCTGAGCGTGCACCCGCTGACGTGGCGAATCGATGCATGATTTTTGAGTTAAATTTCTGGACTAGGCCTTATTTGTGTGGAGTTTGTATGCTCTCCCTGTGTCTGCATGGGTTTCCTCCGGGTGCTCCATCTTCCTTCCACACTCCAAAAATATGCTTGTAGGTTAATTGGCTGCTAAATAAATCAATCCTAATATGTATGTATGTATGTGTGTGTGTGTGTGCGAGTGCGTGTGTGTGTGTTAGAGACAGGGAAATATTCTCTGTAAAGCGCTACGTGATCCAATAGCGATGTATAAAAACCTGCTAATAAATAAATAAATTCAGACCCTAATGCAACTAGATCAGCGGCAGGTCACGTTCTGAAGGACGTATTGTGGCAGGAGGGACGTGGTCAGTGTACAGTAAGGGTGTGATCCAGAACAGAACGCAGTCGGAACTGAGGATTCTTTACTTCAAAACATTTGCACCAGAACCGATCACGTCTAAGTCATATCTAACTCCTGGGGGCTGACACTCAAAGACCTTTCTCTGACACGTGCGCTGGAATTTCATGCAGCTATATTTTTTAGGAAAAAGCTAATGTAATATTGTGTTGTTTTTAGTTTTAAAAAAATATTGTGCTAAAAAATATTATTTTTTCTTTTTTTAAATATTATTTTTTATTTGTATCAGTGCGTTCAAATTTCAGTTAAAGTGCTCGCAATATTCATAAACATTTTTTTTTCAATACACTGTTCTAGCTTCCTTTTGCGCAACATATTTGGGCCGCATTGAACTTAGCTGCTGTGCGATTCTACCCCACTTGCCGTATGTGGTTGGCAGCCACTGACCCTGCTGTGTGCTCTTCTGGAGTGCATGCAGCCCTCCCCACTATAATAAACACAGCCACGGCAAGTATGCCACCTTCACATTTGCACACAGATCTGGATCAGAACCACTGTGTGCTGCCCCACTCCTTATAAAGTTTGAACCATTTACCTAGAAGGACATAATCTGTTCTTTATTTGTAATTTATCGTTCAGTGGCTACAAAGCTAGAAAATAGGCTTGCTATCTTCAAGTGGCCTTCTCTTATGTGACTTGAGGCTTTTAGTGTCCTTTTGTATCTTTAAGCCTTGTCTCTTATATTTATTGCCATTGCCCTAGAATACAACACAAAGCTGCTCTCTTAATCCACTTGCTTGCAATGTAGAGAACACAAGAGGACCCCGGTGTTGTATCTTAGGGCAAAAACACACACAAACATTGGCCTGAAGATATAAATACAAGGCTGAGGAGCACAGATAGAAATCAGAACGCTAAAGGGCTGCAGCTAGGGACAGTTGTATGCAGAGCATACTAAAGACACTTAGTTAAAGAAGTCTGAAGGTGGACAGGCCTTTAATACGGAATCGCTCAATCGTGGAGCTTTGTGGAGCCGTGAACTGCGCCTGTTAAATGTCATCCGCATTAAGACAATACTAAAATGAAAAGGAACATAATGTCAACAAATATATACAGGAATTTACAAGATGACTTTATTGCTTTAGATGAACGATAACGACTCGGATCATTCACTCCTTAAGCAAATGAGCTCCTTGCGCCCTGTATCATCTTATTTCTCAGGCTTTATTTTACAAGGCCTCGTACGAAGGAGGTCGTCCCCCCTGCACGATGGCGTGTTGTTCATGAATCTGCTTTGTGCCAATTTGTGTGTGCATGTGCAATCAGAAGTGACTCGGAGTTAGCGAGATGATAATCATCTGGCGGCTGGTATAAAAAAAAAAAAACTTCCTCTATTCGACCACCATGAATCAGGATGATTCCAAGTGAATGGGATTTTAATCACCTGTCACTGCCTCCAGCACTTTCTCTATATTTATGATAATTTTTTTTTGTCTTTTTATTGAAATCAGTGTTGACTGAATCAAGTAATCCTGATTAGCAATCTCACTGTATCCAGTCAAGAGTGAAATGCATTAGAGCGTTATTGGTACACTGAACATACTGAAATAGGCAAGAGAGGGAAGAATCAGGCTACCTCTGTGTGACTTGGTGATAGGTGAGTGTGAGAGTAACTGGATATGCCAGGGACCTAATTATTGCAGCAGATGGGGGTTGTATGGCATTAGCTGAGCGTTTCCATGTAAATCAGGATTGCATGTAGAAAAATAAATACAAATATATCTTATTATATAAATGTAAATCCCAGCATAAATATTGCTATGTACTAAGGAGGTGGGTGGAGGGGGGATAACAAGACTGCATTCTAAACCTGGGAGCACTGTGGGCCCAACACCGAGGTGAGCTTCCGCAAGATCATCTAGCGCATCTCAGTGACATTTTGTACTGCGCAAAGAGCTCGCCTTCACGCGCGATTGAGATCTGAGTGCAACTTGAGCGCCGACGGTTTGTGTTCTGAGGGGCGTGTGTAAGGGCGTGGTCAAGCAAGTGCACCCAATCGTAATGCAGATGAAAAAAAGGGTCGTTTACATCCAAATATTAGCAGCAGCCAGGGGTCACGCCTTAGTCCAGAGGGTGACGCCTCAGCGCTAATGACTTACTTTTGCATTAAGAAGTGACACGGATTCGCACATAAGAGTGCAATAAGGAGGCGCGGATTTGCAAGAATATAAGTGACAAGGCATCTCCCGTCGTTCCTACGGATCTATAGGGCAAACTTAAGTCTACGGGTGTATTTACGTGCGTAAGTTGCTTAGGTACGTGCGTACATTACTAACGGCGACCTCAAAAGGCCATTTAAAAGCCTCCCCCCGCCCACTTTCACGTAACTTCACGCGTATGGAAGATAGCCACGCCCCTATGTACGTACGTCACTAAGTGCGATTATGAAATCCGTGCCTAATGGACTTCCGTGCCTAAATCCTACATAATGTAAAGTTACTACGCCTGCGCAGTTATTCTGATCCTAAAAATACGCACGGAAAAAGTAACGAATTTGTATCTGTGAATCCAGTCCCTCATGCGTAACTTTGTGTTACGGAGCGCAGCGATTCACGTTTGCCTCTGGATCTGTCCCTGTGCGTCTATGTCCCAAAACCTTTGGGGTGAAAAAACAAAGAAAGAAAATAAATGATTGAATAAATTAAATTAAATAAAATAGATTTAATTGACATATTTTACAGTGGAGCTGAATGCAAATGACACATTCACATGCAAAAAGTATCCGTTTGCTAATACACTAATGAATAGCAGCAATCCCATAGTTATTGCAGTGCACTATCAGGTTAGCTGATCAATAATCATTGAAATTACCACACACCAACTGCCAGCAGGGTGAAAATCATTACAACAGGGAGGACAATGGCTCCTGTTTTATAGCTTCCTGTACAGAAGATTAAGTAACGGAACCTGTGAAGAAGCTTTGATTAGCCAGACTTCCCCCAAACCCCCAATTTGTCATATTTCTGAAGTGCTCTAATAAGCCATTACACCCTGGCAGGGATTGAATCCTTCCATTGGTTCTACCTCACCGTTTGAAATAATAATCTTCTCTTTTTAAGTTTCTCTTAGGCCCTGTTAGCATCCTCAGCCTCCCCCCTGGCTGCAAAAAATTGCGCCCTCCCACCAATAATTTTGTTTGTTTATGTAGTGTGGTATAAAACACTTTGTGATTGACATCTGTAACACTCATGGATACTAAGGACAGTGTTTTGCTTTCTTTGCATGCTTGTTAAAAAGTGGAGTCAGAGTGTCTGAGACAAAACCCTAACAAGTTCTTCCTAATCAGCCTCGGAATGTTTCTGTCAAGCACAAGAAAAATGCGCAGCTTGAACAAAGCCGTATTTCTCCCCCAAGAAACACATTTGTTTAAAGATTGGCCTGTCAATTTGTGAATCAACATTTCGACTTTTTTTTTTTTCTTTTTTGCCTCAGACATCATGTTTTTGCTTTTTTTTTTTTGCTTCCCAAGAAGGGGAAACAATACAAAGCTGCTATTTGTTGTTTGAAGGAAGTAAACTTCATCAGTTGGACTGTGATGCGTGCTTGAAATGTCACTCAGTACAGCTTTCTGGTAATGAAACACTGCACACATATTTCTTCCTTTAGGCTCCAGGGGATTAGACCCAGTAAGTGGGAAAGGCGTCCCTCCATCTTTTTCCCCTGTTGTGGGCGCATCAGAGTGAGAAGTTTAAAATTCACATTATTGTATTATCCGCGTTTATTTAAATATTGATATTTCTATCAGGAACTGTCTGGATATTTCCACTGAGCACCGTTGTCAGAGCTATGGCAAGAAATGTGTCAAAGATTTCATACATGGAGTTCACTACTATGAAATCAGCCTGGAACAAAATAATAATAATAATAATAATAATATTAACGAAAAATAATAATAATAACATTTATTAATAAAGTAATATATACATATGTGTGAGTGTGTCTGTGTGCGCGCTTGTGTATATATATGTGTGTGTGTGTGACAGCTGTTTTCTGATTGGCTACTGTGGGGTGGGAAATAAAAGGACTCCCAAGGTGGGGGGGTGGGATGAAGATATACACAAGACATACCCCAAAAGTATGTTCTCATGTATTTTAGCTGAAGAGCAACGGATTCCCAACCACCAACCCAAAATACACCACTGCTTGACATATTGAAAACATGATATATATATATAGATATATACGGTATATATATATATATGTGTGTGTGTGTGTGTGTAATCTATATATTTATTTGTATAGAAAAATGTACACACACACACACATGTATGTATATATATATATATATATATATATATATACATACATGTGTGTGTGTGTGTACATTTTTCTATACAAATAAATATATAGATTACACACACACACACACACATATATATATATATACCGTATATATCTATATATATATATCATGTTTTCAATATGTCAAGCAGTGGTGTATTTTGGGTTGGTGGTTGGGAATCCGTTGCTCTTCAGCTAAAATACATGAGAACATACTTTTGGGGTATGTCTTGTGTATATCTTCATCCCACCCCCCCACCTTGGGAGTCCTTTTATTTCCCACCCCACAGTAGCCAATCAGAAAACAGCTGTTTACAAGGCTATGTAAGCATTCTTAGTCCTGCATGTGGTTTGCATTAAGACCCCAGAAAGCTGTGAAGGATGGGGGTAATGATGTAAAACACTAGTGTAAATTCCAAACTGTTGATAGCAGTGACTGAAGATTCAACAATTCTCTCAGTATCTTCAAAATGCCACCATATGTTGAAGTCATTTATGACTTTAAAAAAAACACAACTTTTTAGGGAGCAAATGTGGAATGTACAGCCGCCTCCACTGGGTTGCAAATAATGATGTCTGGTTGGGGTTTTTATTTTTTTTTGGCATGTTTAAAATGAGTTATGTGTAAATGACATAGTGTCAGAGCTTCTGCAATTTAGCGCACAGCAACAACTGAATTCCATCTTAAATGAATGAGTGTGGCGAGGAATGTGAGAACGCCAGACTGGGTCTCTTCAACATGGCATTGAGAAGAATGTATGTGGACGATAGCTCAAGTACATGCGGTAGGGAGAAAAACACCACCCTTGATACGGAGGACATATTCGTGGTTTCTGTGTGATCATATGGTTCACAGCTAGACTTGAGAGGGCATCCTGTAACAGCCAGCGGACCATCTGGGAGTTGGTAAAAACTAAGTATGGGAAATATTTAAAGTCGATGTGCGCCAGCAGCTGTGTGTGTAGCCAAGCCACTCAGCAAGCAAACACGGTGCAGGCAGAAAATAAAGGAAGATATTGAAAATAAATAACAGGGAGATTCATTCTCTGGGGAGAGCTAAAGTGCTTTGGATTAATTTAAGGTGCGATAGCATTATTTAAAATTTTTTAACCATTAGAGCAGTACCCATAGATATGCCAAAATAGATGCCTATACACATATGTGGCCAGATTTACTAAGCTGTGGGTTTGGAAAAGTGGAGATGATGGCCATGGCAACCAGTCAGATTCTAGCTGACATTCTCTAGTATGTCATAGAAAAGTGAGAGCTAGAATCTGATTGGTTGCAATGAGCACCATCTCCACTTTATGTATCAGTACCGACAGGTTTCTAATAAAGAATATTTGTATATCAGAACGGGTGCAGTGTCAGATGTTCCTTTTTTGACAAGGTCTGTTCACAGTGCTGTTAAGATAAGGCTGCTAGAAAGAGGTATTTAGGGTTAGGCTGCGGAGAGGGAAGAGTTAAGGTTAGGCTGCGGAGAGAGGGAGTGGTTAAGGTTAGGCTACGGGATGAGCATATTTAGGGTTAGGGGAGGGTTAAGGTTCGGTTGCAGGAAGGGATGGTTAGGGTTAGGGTGAAGAATTTAGTACCTGTCGCCATTGGAATCTTCTAAGACACAGAATACACGGGAACGACGCTGTCTCGCCAGAAAATGACGATAACTGACTGCGGTCGTCATTTAATTTCCAGATCTGTCAAAATACAGATCATCTACACCCCTAACAAAGGCAGCATTCAACTCACTTGGATAAACAGTTCCATTGCTACGACAGTCTCCTAAAATAATACTATAAACATTTCCTCGTCTTTGTAAAATGTGCCATATTTTAGCATTTTATAAGACCTCTATCTAATAAAGTGTAATTTTGCTGCTCAATGGACTTGCAAGCAAAGTACTTGTTAACGTTGTGTTATCTAGATTGCTTTTCTAGAATTATTTTAAGCGCCTCTTGTTATTGGGAATATAAATATAGATATACAGTGGTTGGACCGTGGATGGAATTTATTTTCAGGTTCGGCATCATGATGATAGAATCAAAGAGTTAGCTAAGAAACAAGGGTGGCCCAACCAAGTACTAGCAGAGGTCTATGCTAACAGGGTGTCACCGCTGAGAGGGCCATTTTTTTCTTGCCTGTTGCGAACTAGCTGGGAATCTATTGCTTATGTCTCTCAGGAGAAGCAATTGATCAACGGAAGAAACTAGATGCAGCGGCAAATGGTGAGTATTAATCTAACCCCAACCCTTACCCGAATCCTTACCCTAACCCTCCCCTTCCATTAGCCTAACCCTTCCTTCCCTGCAGCCTGATTTAAAGTCTGTCTTGTTCGCAGCCTGACCCTAAGTGTCCCCTCCCCGCAGCCTGACCCTAAGACTCCGTTCCCTGCAGCCTAACCCTATGACTCCCATACCCGCAGCCTAACCCTAAGACTCCCCTCCCTGCAGCCTAACCCTAAGACTCCCCTCCCTGCAGCCTAATCCTTAGACTCCACATAGACTCCTGACCCTAAACCTCCCCATGGATTCCCCTGTAATACTCACCTGTATGGGGGCTGCGATCGGAATACTTCATTAACAAAATATTCTAGTTAGTGCCATTTTCGAAAAAGAGACAGCCAAAAATTTGCTTCAGCTTTCTCTATTCCTGAAAGACCTTTACGTAATCTACGTAAGAAAAAGATACTTAGATTATGTAAAAAAATGACTACGCATGCGCATTAGTAAAAATCGCTAATCGTATGTGTTATATGATATACGTCCGGTACTCTGAATACGGGCCATAATGCATCCAAAAGCTGTTGAATAACAAAATAAGTTTATATAAAGTATTGCCATTATTTTATCAACATTTTACAAGCAACTAAAACATTCTTAATTTATTGTCCAAAGACTTTATTTACACACACTCAATATATATAGCCTTCTGTGTCTTAGATTTATATATTCTCCTTGCTAACATATTTCTCTTTGTATTCTGGTTATCTTGGAGCAGACACTGCAACGTCCTGACATCTTTGGCTCGTTAGAGCATACTCTAGCTGACGTTCTCCACGCATGCTTGCAGCCCTTTTCCTTGTTTAAACCCATTGCTTACTGTCTGCCCGGTGTCTATGAGAATCTGTCATCTGTGGCCACAGCACAGGCTGCTGA
>WWET01000417.1:166259-177528 GCA_011038615.1 Limnodynastes dumerilii
ATATATATATTATATATATATATATATTATAATAGCTATATTACTGGCTTGGGCCTATTGCCGGAGCCTTCAGAAGGTAAGTACAGGACAGGTCACTACAGAGGAGGACAAAGGATGTGCCCCCCCCCTCTGGGCTAGCGTCCGGAGCTTAGCGCTTTCATTGCCTCCGGTACTTTCGCCTCTGTCCTATACATATCTGTGCTCATTTTCAGAGCAGCCCAGCCAGAGTTGCTAATGTTGTAACTTTGAATCAGGTCTAGGGTTGCTTTCATTAGTTTTATGTTCCTGCATGCAAGAGCGTTAGTGCTTTATGAAGATTTTTTGCAAATCCTTTATCATTTTACAACTATATTGACACTCGGATGCACCCTGTAGCTATCCTCTGGCATTTAATTCATCTTGACACTCCTCCTATACTAATTTAATTTGCATTAATTGGTGCTTTTAAAATGGCTGACATCATGTCAGTAAGCGTGGTCCATTTTTTTTTGAGGATTTTAACTAATAGACAGACACAATGGAAAATGTCACTGTGCCACAAACTCCCAACAACCCGGAGATCGAGAAAACAGAAGGAGCAGTGACAGTTTAATTTCCTTAATTTGCTGCTTTGATAAAGAGTATCATTGAAAATAAGTATCAGTATGAAAACAGCAGAAGACAGATGTTACAATCTTGTTTCTTATATCACACGAGGAAAGCCAATCCACGCTGTAATAAATTTAACACAAAAATCAAATACAAAACAAATTTATTCCACCAGAGTTGATACCCTGGTCATTTTCTTCCTTGTCTTGTATTAAGCTTTAAAATCAACTGTCACTCCCTATCGATTGCTACTGAATTGTTATCTATATTTCTCAAAAGTACTCTTGACAGTTAATACAGTGTAAATTATAATCTTGGGAAATGCTGCTTGTATTTGGCAGTGAATTGCTTATATTTTGAATAAGTCTGGTTTATATTCTGATAGACCTATGACTGCCGATACAGAGATGAAGAATTGTTTGTATTACATTAATTTATCAATCCAATATTGCCTGATAGGTGTGACTAGCACAACTGCCTCACCTACTTCCTATACCTCATTAATAGACATAGCAAATAAATGGGTTTAAGATTCTATAGGATATATGAGTGTACTATAGGTAAAGGCATATATCTGCTTATGTGGTTCTTGTTTGTGTAGAAAGTGCAAATCCGTTTCCATCAACAGTACAGTCTACTCCTTGGCCAGGATGGCACCCGCCAGGGGCACTGGACCTATAGATACCCCTGCGTCTGGCCTGTCATCTTGTATATTACTCTATTTATAAATTTAAGTAAAATAACATTTCATTTAAATCCTGTAGGTTCTTCATGGGCCCCTTATTAAGAACAGGGCTATAGAGAAAGCAGCATTAGCAAAGAAAAGAGAAATATAAACGCTGGTATATAAAGGAGGAGCCAAAATATTTCAATCAGATTTGAGAGGTGACATTTCCTTGCTCAACTCTAAAATGTTAAAATGAAGTTGTTTAGTGTTTTTGGGCCATATTCATAGATCCGTTTTTATGGCGGATTTTGTGCGTATTTTATGCGTAGTAACTTTTTCAAGCAAATTACGTAGTATTTACTCACATCAGTACTTTAGGCACGGACTTGTGAATCACCCCTTGGGACATACATACAGAGGGGCGGGATTTAATCCGGACGGTAGAGGTTACGTGAAAGAGGGCAGGGGAAAGCCTTTAAATGGGCATTTAGATAAATACGCACGTATATAAGTAACATACACGCGTAAATATACGCGTAGAGTTAAGTCACAGAGAACCCGTCCGTGCGAGGGTAGTGTTATGGGTGTTGCCTAGCAACGTGCGTACGTAAAAACGCGCACGTCGTAAATACGGATCTGTGAATACGACCCTTTATCCCTAACTACAGCTCAACTCCTCCATCATTCAATCATACTCTAACCAAGATTTCCCCCAGAAAAACAAACTAATCAAAAATCTTGTCTATTTGGGACCAACTAAACTAAATAACGTCTGAAGAAAAAAAGGTCTTATTTGTTTTAAGGGTTTTGTTTTTCCTTAGTTAGACCACAAAGTTTACCAAGGAACTCATTTCACACTGAACACCCGCCTTTATGCAGCACAGCTGAGTTTCTGTCTATTAAGATGGAATTACAAAGAGAGAGAACTGTATGAAACGAAAAGTGTAAACACACAAAAAAATACAAATGAGGGTGGCAAATAATAGGTGAACCTCTGTGTTTCTGTAAATGCAGCTATTAAATAAATGATTCATCCAGCAAATTAAAATAATGGAATTTACAATCTAAATATTTTCTCAGCAAACATTGTTTGAAGACCCTTTTGGTTATTGACTTTTGCGTAACCACATCAGTCAGTCAGCTGAGCATTTTAAATGCTACCTTATGGCTGAAGATTTAATGCAACAATTGCAGAATAAATGGCTCGCATTTGCCTATAACTATATGTACAGTAACTTTCAAACTGCCCAGTATGAGGCTAAATGACTTCACCTTTGCTTTAGATTGGCATTTATGGTAATTTGTCAGGCCCTTGTGCAGTAATGGATTGACTCATAACTAGGGCTATAATTGCAGCTGTTGTAGGCTTTCTTTATCAGGCCCTGTCTGAGCTTCTCATTCCTGTATGATTTCTTGCCTTGCAAAAACCATGTGTGTCTTGTTTTGTTTTAATACATTACTGACCTCAGGTCTCGGGTTACTTGGGTTCCTGTCACACATTAAGTTCCACCCTCATAAAGCATTGCACAAAAAACAAGTAACAAGGTAACAATCATTGTTCAATATATGAAGTATAAATGACACTGTGTAAAAGTTGTCTGTGGCTGCAAAGAAGAAAAGGTAATTGTAGAAAATGGGATACGTTAAAGCCTACACAGTAAAAAAAGACTCACAGCTGTGCTCTGCGAGACTACGCTGCTGTTTTATTATTATAAGCTCATTATGCCATTCACTTGCAGAAACATTTTATGTTCCTATGATGGTTTCCATAACCAACCCCCTATCCCCCCTCCCTAATATAATGTTTGGATGGCATACAGGGGCCCCCAGGAGCCGGGAGAGGGGTGGGTCATTATGAAAAATGATAGCATGCACATTAGGGGAGGTAATCTCAAGCGCAAGGCACCCCACCTGGTTATAGTAACAGACAGGAAGCTTTGTACACTTTGTGCTACTTCCCGTCCACGCATAGAATCGAATACCCCCTAGTAATGTTAGCACAAGTATTCCTGGGATGAATTGGAATCTGCAACAGAACATGTACACAAGCCTTGGTCTACAATGTTTGCTTATTATTTGTGACTTCTATTATATAGTAGATAGAGACATAGGGCTGGATCCAGACTTAAGAAGGAGCTTGAAATTAAGGACCTGATTCACACTTAAGAATCTTCTTAAAATCACACCTGGGCTAAACCATGGTGATTGCAGGGGAGTCATATTTCATCTGTTGCAAACAGTACTAGTGTTGAGAGGTGATATTTCCCAGCCCGAGTCTAAATAACAGTGTAATAGTAAAGCTGGTCAGTATCTGTGTGCAGTAAGCAATTCAAAGATATATCCCTGCATGCAAAGAATACAATTAAATTAATTCCCCCTGCAATCAACATGGTTTTGCCCAGGAGTGACTTTAAGTTCTTATTTTAAGAAGATTCTTAAGTGTGAATCAGGCCCTATATGAGGAACATATATAACTCTATACAACTCAATATGAGGAACATATATAACTCTATACAACTCTATATGAGGAACATATATAACTATACAACTCTATATGAGGAACGTATATAACTCTATACAACTCGATATGAGGAACATATATAACTCTATACAACTCAATATGAGGAACATATATAACTCTATACAACTCAATATGAGGAACATATATAACTCTATACAACTCAATATGAGGAACATATATAACTCTATACAACTCAATATGAGGAACATATATAACTCTATACAACTCAATATGAGGAACATATATAACTCTATACAACTCAATATGAGGAACATATATAACTCTATACAACTCAATATGAGGAACATATATAACTCTATACAACTCGATATGAGAAACATTTTGCCACAAGGCATAATCCTCATGGTAGCCAATCTCTGCCATGTCTGTAACACTGGTCACACATTGGTCTATTCTGCTGCTTTGTATAACTGTCAGGGAACAGAAGTAACATCCAACCTTGCACCATAGGATTTCCATAATGAGACTGCTCAGTAATTATTTTGACTAAGAGGCGCCTTTAAAATATAACTGAGACCCTAAATGTGCTTCAGACTGAGAAAGTTTGGGAACCACTCTACTAAATTTTTTTGTGTTTACAAGGAGATTCACAGTTACGTAGTTTTCGTCTTACGTACGTTGCATGCGTAGTAGCTTATTTACGCTATCTACGTACCATTTCTGTACGTATATTGCGTAAGCGTGGTCTTTAATACAGCCCATGAAGAGGTAAAATATCCCTGTAGTATATTTCCTGTACTCAGGACACTGCACAGCTTTAATATAAAATGACAAAACATAAGAGACAAGGATTACTAAGGATAACTAAAGGTAAACAAAGTATCTTTACAAAGTATCTTCACCGAACAGTAAAGATACTTTGTTTACCGTTTAGCCACTTCAAAGCGAGGCTACCATGGTTACTAATTAAATACTTCCAGTCCTAACAATTGTAACTGATTTTTGATTGTGAAAAGTAATCCTTGTCTCTTATGTTTTGTCATTTTATATTAAAGCTGTGCAGTGTCCTGAGTACAGGAAATATACTACAGGGACGCTACGTTAACGGCGTTGCACTATTACTACGCATGCGCAGTTTTGCGAATTTTCTAGGATCTTAAATATACGCACCTAAGTGCCGTGGAAATCGCATCTCTGAATCAGGCCCTTAATTTCAAGCTCCTTCTTCGGTCTGGATCCATACCCTATAGATATTACTCAATTCCTAGATGCATAAATGGTTGTTTCATTGTTTACTTTTAAGGTATTTTGTTTAAATATTTCCTTTTGGCAACTTGTATAATAGATTAGGCTGTCTGGGGGCTCACCTGAGTCACATTTCCATTCATTGTGGTAAGGAATTTTACAGGTCAGAAGACAGTTTGGGAATTTTGCTTTGCAGAAGAAAAAAAAAATTCCCTGCATATTAAACATGAATTGTGATTTTTCCATCTGGTCCTACTGGTAAGGAAGCTGCAGTTGAGCATGATCTCAACTGTCAATCAACGGTCCCCAACTGTGAGACGCAAGCCTCATGAAGGAGCCCACCCGACTCATTAAACTAAAGCAAACTGTATGAAGTGCGCCGCTGTGAGATTTTAATATTTGGTGCATGTGACAGGATCATTTTAGCGATTTGCAGGATTTATCTCCTCTTAAAAGTACTGCCTGAGGCAACTCTAATTGGTAGGAAAGCAAATTCCCTCTTCTCCTCCTGTCAGTCTTTGTTTTATTTACTGAGGACTGCCGAAACCTATTTACACAATAATGAGGATAAATCACCGTGTTGCTTTCAACACAAAGAAATGTTGCGTGAGTCAAAAGCCGGGCAATTAGAACTAAATTCTTGTATTTTTTTTTTTACATGGTGCAGCCTTTATAAACGGTAGCGCAGTACAAATAGGTGCTCAGGACAGCCCAGGTCCTCCAGTTTATTAAATGACTTGTAGGGGATGAATGGAATTCGACAAGGTCAGAAACAGCTGGCAAATATCTGTGCCCAGAGTAATGGACCTAGTGATATAACGCAGGTTGTCTATCAGTACATAGATCACATCTCCAATGTTTAAAGTGCAGAACCCTTGTATTCATGTTTATTATTCTAGTTTTGTTCCCCTATAGGTATATATGTATCTTGTGTTCTCATGAAGGGGTGGTTACAGGGTATTTCATTGATGCTTTTTCTAAAGTATATGTATTGCAGGGCCTTCTATTATATTATAGGTTGTAGTGCGTATGTATTATTTAATTACATTTTGGCTCCTTTACCTAGCCAGATGGTTAGAGGATACAACATTTGCATAGGATTTCCACCAGGGTTTTGGTGCATGGACAAACATTAATCCTTCTAGACTGGCAACCAAAATAAAGTTCAGGAAAAATAGGTCCCAAAAATATTTGTCTTTTTCGTACATTTTCCTTCATAGAAATATGGGTTTTGTTTATTTTTTATTTTTATTATTTTCACTCAAGTTCCACCGGTTAATATATCTCTTGTAGTGTTTGTAAATGTTAGTTCATCATATTAAACAATACAGGCATAGAGCAGTGTCCTAGATTACCACCTCACCTGACCTCTATTACAGTGCTTGAAGTAATTAAAGACTATTTCATGTTAGAGTTGATTACTGTATCTATAATTTTCCTATTGTGCACTGCTTTGACAGGTAAACTAATGAATGTTTATTAATGCACTTTGTGGAATCAGGAGCTGTGAATGGTAGTATCGGTTAAGGCTATATAGCTTGAAGCATGTTAAGGTATTGGCTTCTATATATAATGTACTTAAATGCATGCAATTGACAGAAAATATTCTCATTCGCCAGGTATTTTATTTTAACTTTACTGTTTGGATGGAAGATGAGAGAAGTTTTTATATTTTATATATATATCTCCAGGGTATAAGTTTCTGATGACTCTTTTTAGAGGTGAATATTGGCATTTATTTAGCCTAAGCTAAAATGAAAATAACTTTTACAAGTGGGAAGCAGAAAACTGTAGAGTCAGCAGAGTGTGTCTTTTATTTGTTAAGTTCAGCTCGCCATCCTTCAAAGAGAGCTAAATCTAAGTTAATTTAAAGTTTCTCTTGAGAAATTTGTATCAAATTAAAGTGTTTCTGCAGTGACAACAGGAGAAGAGAATTTCTTCTAAATTATAGTCTATTTTTATGGTCTCCCAAGATTTGTGGACCCTATTCTACTGTCTTTTTGACGGCAAATTAATTTAACTAATGACAGCTCGCACACAGACATCCATCAAATGGAAGGATCGTCAGAAAAAAAAATGATGAAGGGAAGAGCCTCGAAACAGTTTATGAACAATTGATAACCAAAGGCGTCGCTTACATAATAAACATTTCCTTGTCAGATTAGTTACTTTGCCATGTCAAAAGCTGGTTGCATACCTTTACAGACATGCATGAGATGCGATGGTGACGATTACAAGTCCTGAGGAGCTGCCGATTCCCAAGCACACACTATACCAGCAGATCATCCTCTCTCCTAACTATCTGCTGAAACAATGGTGACTCCATACACATTGTACAGATATCTGTCTATGCTGCACAGAAGACTATCAGACAAATTGGATAAATAGTTTTACATGTGTACGCACGGTCCACATTGGTCTGAAATTGTACCAGCGGTGGCTTATGATGTTTATAAAAACCAATTTTTTTTTCACAACATTTCGCAATCCTGGGAGCAATATTTTTCCGTATTGTCTGGAATTGTCTGGACGATAATTACATAGGTGCGTACACAGCTTGTAATAAGTAAGGATTACTAGGGCTCTTCTTGTCATTCTGTCTATCCCTGTGTACCTAAGAATCTGCCCCCTTTCACATGCACTAAGAACTAAAGCAAGATACAAACTACGTTGTAGTGATGGCAAATTGCCCTGACTTTACGTTATGCTGGCCCTAGTATGTTTAATAACCCAATCATTTTTTTGCAGGCTATAATATCCGCTCACTGATCTTTACACTTACAGGCACTCATGAAAGCCACAAGAATGTACGTGTGTCTGAATTGCAAACCGATTGTCTCTTTCCCACCTTGGACCATGAAGAAGGTTCAGCCAACGTTACATGTTTAGAAAAGGGTTTTTATCTGGCCCACTCCAAATGAAACATCTCCACATTCCATGATTTCCATTTTTACTCTGTAAACATAACCATTTATTTATTAACAGATTTTATATAGTGCCATCATACTTTGTAGTGCTTTACAGTTTGAAGCAATTCATCACATCAGTCTAAATTCTCTCTACACACACACAAACTAGATTACATTTTTATTCAGCAGCCAATTAACCTACCAGCATCTTTTTAAGTGTCGGAAGAAACCGGAGCACCCGGAGGAAACCCACACAGACACAGGAAGAACATACAAACTCCACACAGATAAGGCTTTGTCTGGGAATCAAACTCAGGACTTCAGCCCTATGAGGCAGAGGTGCTAACCACTTGAGCTACTGGGCTGCCCTAACCATTATTGCAGACACTACTGCAGGTTAGTCTCAACAGAGTGGTAAGGCGACACCTTATATCAGCACAAAAATCCCCAAAAATTGGAACAACCCACGGGAAGCATAGTACAGAACACAGGCTATGGGACCTCTGTTTAAATATGCGATACACTGTATTTGTTGTCTCATTTTCACACTCGCGGTATTTCAAACGCCTCGCAAAGTGATTTGAATGCAGCCCGTATCTATTTCAAAAGGTTTTGCAAGATGACGTTTGGCATCCAAGCTGATGAATTATTTAGGAGGTGCGAGGTATACTGATTGGCAGATATCCATGTTACTTTTGATTTCTGTCAAGTGCTGGCTTTATTGATGCTGACTCGGATTTATGAATGATGAAGTAGGGCACCATTTGCTATCAGTAGCGCTCACAATGTAGCTCTTAATAAAAGATTAAGCAAGGAGGAGTAGAAGGATGTGATCATTGTGACGGGCTGTTGATAAGGGCCCCTGATTCAAGGCTGCTAGGAAGCTTGAGCTACGACAATGACAGATGCTAAATGTGACACAATAACGCACATGTTGCTCCTTACAGTGTGACATCCAGCCATGTGGAAAATCTCTCTCGCTGGTCGGGCTTTTCTTATAACTTTTTTAAACACAGACATTTATGCATCTTTGCTGAACTTTATCATAAGCTGAGGGGGGATTGTTGTAAAGGTTTAGAGACTGCAGTGGATTTTAGTGGAGGCTGAGCATTGAGTCGGAGTAGCAGCAGCCTGCAAGCTGTCATTTTGAGAAATGAGTGGAATAAGGGGATGGGACCAGCTTGGCAGATGTGCAAGAGGAACACAGAACATATTGATCAATTAAATATGCAAATACCTCTGTAAGTAAAGACAGAGATAAATATACTGACATAAACATTAAACTACACATTAATGATTCCATCAAGTGCCCAACCCGTCAGTAGACTTCTAAATAAATACTACTGTGCCCAAAGTCGTTTCACGATGCAGTTAATGACTTTAGAGAAGGGGAACGGATACAAATCATGGCTTTTTTTTCTTTTAAAATGATTCTGAGCATCTCTTTAAAATGGGAATGGCATATTACTGCCTTAGGGGTAGGAGCTATCAGTTCAAAGAAGAAGGAGATGAATTCAGGTTACACCAGAACAATGGTTTAGCGATTTTCAATTGTTGTTAATTTTTTTTTAATCCTTTATGCCCCTTCTCTACACCATTTCCTTTCTCAGCCTCGGCAAAGAAAGAGGGATTGTTCCAAAACAGA
This sequence comes from Limnodynastes dumerilii, assembly GCA_011038615.1. Classification (NCBI taxonomy): domain Eukaryota; kingdom Metazoa; phylum Chordata; class Amphibia; order Anura; family Limnodynastidae; genus Limnodynastes; species Limnodynastes dumerilii. The sequence goes on from WWET01000417.1 coordinate 175,796, forward strand.
CTATGTAGCTCTTTGCTCTTACTCTTTTGCCCAATTGTTAACCTTGTAAACTCAGAATTTGGATAAGATTTCATCCCTGCGCTGCGGAATGGAGCTGCTGGAATCACTACCTTTTGTCCAAGACTTTTACTCTGTGAAAGGCACCTAATTATGACTTAGCTCTTCAGACTAATGAAATTATCGTCTTGTTCTCTTGCTTCTGTACTGTTGTCAAGACTTTGAAACATGATAGTTTAATTACTGACACCTACTGTAGCTCATTTTATGCATGCAGAGCTGGAAAATGCTTGTCTTCGAGAGCCCAACAGGAGCTCAGAGATTTGCCCTTTTGGCTAGATATGTAAAGTCCTCTTTTCATATGAAAATTTAATACAGCATCAGGTCAACCGGGCATTCCTTTCTCCGCAGCATTTACAGTTTTAGTAATTTATAACAGAATAATATGAACTTTCTTTCTAATAAAAGGGCAAAGAATACAAGATTTAAAAAAAAATCTACAGCACATAAAAAAAACAGCGATATGATATCTGCAAAAAAAAAAAAATATATATACTCATGTACCCCAGAAAGACTACTTTACAATGCATTTAGACAAGTAAGATGTCATTTACAGAAGGGGGCGGAAAATATTCAGACTTTGACATTTGGGCTGTTTTTCTACCACGATAACATCAAAACTTGTACTTCTTGATAATAAATAGGAGAATGTCAGCTGTCAGTCAGGTCTTTAAAGACGGCACTGCGAGGGCAGAATTCAAGGACACGCCATGCATTGCCGTGTTGAACATTTTTTCAGGGCATATTGCTGAAATGTTGTTTTCTCTACACTTTTAGTATGTTTTGATTTGTTTATCGACATCTCTGAGCTGGATGTAAATTGTGTAATGCCACAGATAGACAGAGAGGGTTCAGAAAAACAAACCAACTTAAGATTCACTCAAGGGTCAGGGCAAGTGGTTATGGCTTATGACGAAGGCGGATCATCACCAATCTTGGCTCATCAGATACTGGATACCAAGGTGTATTAGCCATATGCTATCTGGAAATTATTAGATCTATTTTTTTTATTTGGTTTTCTGTTAAGCAACAGTTGACTGAAACCAAATGTATTGTATCTTATCATTGCATCAAAACAGTGATAACAGTATTATGTTTCCATCTCCATTCACCATCAGCTAAAGCTTTTTTTTTCCCAGACTTATATCAATTTCAACTTGCATCAAGTGAGACCCGAGATATTTTGCTGGCCATTCAGTGGCCTCTGCTTCCCTTTGTTGGTTGATTAGTCATATATGATAGAGAAAGTTCACTCGTGGCATTGTCAAAAGTTGGCTACAGTCTTCCTTTGCTCGGAACGAAGGACAAGCAAATAAGAAGAGAAGCCTGGGGAATACAGTGTGGGTGGAAAAACACCTCTATCTGTTTGAGTCGCTGCACCGTATTTAATGGTTGGGTCTCCTCCTGCCAAGTTCATGCAGGGCTAAAGGTGGTTACAGGCTGGGTGTGTCACTAGATCTCAGTAGTTCAAGCTACGGGGGGCTGGAGCAAGAGATGGCATTTTTCTCATTCTCTAAGACAACAAAAGAGAATGCTTAAGAAGGAAGCCAGCAGGAGGAAAATACAAAGACAAAGGGATAGGCAAGGTCACCATAGCTAATAGGCTGAGCAGTGAAGTGCCTGGGGCATGCACACTTCTGTTCTTCCTTTACAACTCCTTCAAACTACGCAACTCT
>WWET01000417.1:186246-196552 GCA_011038615.1 Limnodynastes dumerilii
GGAGGAGACAGAGGAAGACCGATTTATTCTGGACCCAGTCATGTTGGCCAGTACCCAAGTCATCCCTGCTGGGAAAACCTTCGTGTCTGTGTCACTCCGGAAGAACACCCGGGACAGATCCCAAACCCCCCTTGAACGTGACAGGGGGCATAGATAGAGATATTATTAAAATATTTATTATCTAAGCAACTGATCTCTCTCTCTCTCTCTCTCTCTCTCTCTCTCTCTCTCTCTCTCTCTCTCTTCTATCTCTCTCTCTCCCTCTCTCTCTCTTCCCTCTCTCTCTCTTCTCTCTCCTCTCCTCTCTCTCTCTCTCTTCCTCTCTCTTCTCTCCTCTCCTCCTCTCTCTCTCTTTACTCTCTCTCTCTCTCATAGCACTTTATGCAAATGAGTTTGATAAGGCAGAATCAGCAATACTCTGTTAGAATCCTGATCTTACATACCGATAACACCTCGTAATTAAGTAAATAATTCATATTAAGCCAGTGTGCCCTCAAAGTGGATGAAAGTAGGCTTTGTAGTGCATGCAGGAAACATTCAGGGTGCCCTGTGATGTCATTGGAATATCCTGTTAATGACAAGGTAGAATAACTTAAAACATGAGAGGAAATGGAGGAGGAAGATACAGTCTATGCTATCCTTAAACTTAGTGTATAGGTTGCCAGGCAACAGCTGAGAAATCAGATTACAAGTGAAGTACATTAACTGCGAGGGAAGATACTAAGCAGACGTGTCTCCTATAGGTACATCTGTGGTCTGGAGTGGAAATGCTAAACTGTGAGCCCAATTCTGCTGGCTGTGCTAAAGGGAGATATATACAAATGTTACCATGTTACATACATGACTCCTGTCTCCATCTATATAACAGTCTGTGCTGACAAATCTTCTATATATAAATACAGCACAATATCTGCATTATGGCATGACACTGCTAGCATTCTGATGAGGGTCTTATACATGAGAACATTTTCATTATCTGGTTTCTCTGTGATCTCGCTGGGTTGCTTGGAATCCTGACCTGCAGCTGTGTCTCAGAGCCAGGATAAATGTTCATGTATTAAAGTGCGACCTATGTTATTCTCTCTCTTACATGAGCAATTAACAGAGCTTTATACTCCTGGGAAAATCAGGGCTATACAACAATTAAAATGAAAAAAAAAAAAATATATGTATATGCAATGGCAGGAAAGGTAAAGATTTTATCACGGCAGGTTACATAAAATATCAAATATTTAAATCAGACAGTGGACTGGACCCTGATTTAATAGTAGAGGCAAACAAACTTATTCGTCATGTGTGCATGGACGCACTACTGGCTACTAGCCAGGTCCAGATCTTCAAGATCCAGATTCTGTGCTGGATGTCAGTGCAGGACAGGGCATGTTTTAAGCATGTCATGGTGTGGGGGTATTTAAATCGTACAGTGAGGCCTTAAGTACGGTTTATGCACCATCCCCATTATAAGTGTGGACGGAAAGGGGCCTTAAGTGCAGGGGTGTGTTCTCCTCTCGCACATGAGCAAATTAGGATCTCACGGTGACCCAATATTATATCAGGAAGCGGCCCAGTGTGTTTGGATACTTTGGGCTGTATTCAGACTTAATAAGGTTCCTAAGAGTATGCAGACCGTGTGCGTAGGTGTGCGTTTCTGCTCTTGCACGCGGCAGATGTGACGCATAAGCACTCTTTGCGCACAGAGCTGATCTCTACCTACTGACATCCGTAAAAAGGACGAGCCAGGCGGATACGCAAAGTGGGTGGGGGGAAGGCATTTCGATTGGACAGTATGGGCTGGGTTGGGCACTTCCGTCCTTACTGCACAAACATACACACAGAAAGTTAAGGTAGCTCATTGTTAAAATCTGTAACAACGAGGGCAGTATCGTTGCAGTGCACTTGCCACCTAAGTGCATACTGCACGTACTTATTTCCTACTTAAGTCTGAATCAGGGCCTATGTTCATAGATTTTATTTTCTTAAGTGTTGAGTCTTACCTACTGTTAAAAACACACACACACACACACACATACACACACACATACAAACACGCACACACACACGCACACACGCACACACATACACACACACACACACACACATACACACACACACATACACACGCACACACACACGCACACGCACATACATACACACACATACACACACACGCACACACACACATACAAACATACACACGCACACACACACACATACAAATATACACACGCACACACACACACAATTTTCATCCTATATAGTTCCCTCGTCAGCTGTTACTTTTCTTTTACCCTACCTTACCTAAAAAAAACGTGTAAACTGGTCAAGTTACAACTCATTACATTTAAAGCAAATAATTTGGAAACATGTTTAAATCCCGGGCCTCATGCCACTATATCCCTCTTTCTTTTCGGAAAAATCTATGCACTGTTATTTTTAATATTAGTGAAAAAGCTTTTCACGGTTGCCGAAACACCATGGTTATTTTACTACAGATTTTAAGTCTTAAACAAGCAGTACAAAACAGTGTTGGAGAATTGGGGTTTATGGAGGAAGAGAACCAAACCAGTTAATGGAAAGCAGATGCTACATCGTTTTCTTTTTTTTTTTTTTTACCCAACAACCACCTGAAAATATAGTGTACATAGAGATAAGGCTTGCATTGTTCCTCTGAGGGCTTTGTTGCCCTATGCAAGATTTGTGTATGAAAGGGACTATAATACTTGTCCACCACAGCAGTATTCCAATGGAACATTGACGTGTGTCGTTTAAGTCGTAGTCAGAGGCTAGCAAAGCATGCTGGGATATGTCGTTCCACAGCAGATAGGATGTATAAGGCTGCCTACCTCTGATATAATGCATGATAACAACATAGTTGCCAACTCTCCCTGAATATCAGGGAGACTCCCTGAAGATTGGGTGATCTCCCTGACTCCCTGAAGTGTTTGGTAATCTCCCTGATTCTAATTTCATCCATTGAGGTCCATAGAGATGACCAATTTCATGGAGGCCAAGATGTAATGAAAGAATCTTGTTAATCAGCTGCATCGTCACTTTTAGCTTTTCTATAAAGATAGTAATGAAAATATTCACTGACAATTTAATAATCAATAAATACTGACATTTTTATTGTAAAATAGTTTTCCTGGCAGTGCTAGATACCCCTATGGGTGGAGCTATTTACAGGACACACCCCTTTGGTGCAGCACCTTGATAGTGCTCTCACAATCTCCCTGATATTCATTTGCAAAAGTAGGCAACCATGGATAACAACAGGTAACACATTTGAGGACTCTGGGTTAAATACTGATCAGACACATCGTTTATCCCATCAGATGTTTGCTAAATTCATCCAGATTTCGGAGTTAGCTGTTATTTAGCTCATTCCCCATATTTTGCCATTTTTGTGCATGAGTCCAGCCAAGGCTGATTAATGCTTTACTCCTCTGATTGGTAGTACAAGCAACTGTGTTTTTGGAGACAAACACACCACAGAAGACTTTAATTTAATTCCCAGAGTTCTGCGAAAAAGCAGCCCTCTTGTGGAAAGAGATTGAATTACCTAATCGCATTCTCTTTTCACTAATCATACAGAAATAGATCCCAAGCACTAGAAGGCAAATCCATGAATGAGTTGTTGACAGTAGCTTCTCAAAGGAGGAATATTAAGCGTTTTGCTGCTGCCACGCAAGATGATTTGGCAGCCAAATAGGTTAAAGCAGAACTACAAGAATGTGCTCTATGGCTGTGTCAGTGTTTGGACACAAATGCAGCTGATATGAATGTTCTTCCATGCAGAAAGACTCTTCTGACGTGACTTGTAGGTGCAGTTTACACTTAATTGTAGATCAGCTTCTTCCTTACTAGTATGTGTAAGCGAGATCTAAGTAATATCTAGCAACTAAATGATGGTTTGTTTAAACCGCTGTTTATTGGAGGCCTTTTTTCGTGGCTTGTATATCGCTGCATATACGAAGACAAAAACCATCCAAGAAAACCCGCCAGAATGAGTGTTTTTTTGGGATGGCGATTTTGCAGTCGCGGTCCTGATTTTTCATTGTTAAAAACAAACCGCCGGACTTACTATCAGCCCCTGGCTGACAGGGCATGCTGTGTCTTGTAGTACTACAAGCGTTAATGTGCGTTAGTGTTAATAGCAATCTGGTGCTTGATTTTCTGCCTTACAAACCGCCAGTGTGTGTTTTTTTTTTTTTACATACATCGCCGGCGGTTTTAAAGGGACCCTTTAGACCACAGAAAAAGTAAATTCAGTGGTTTGGGCCTCATAACCAACGCCAATGTGTGGGGGTGTGGATCCGCGGAAAGATTGGCCCTATTTTGATAGGGCGGTTTTCTCCCAGCCAGTTTCGAACTGGCTGGGATTTCGATTGCATATGCCTCGATGAGACATAGCAATCGATCCACAGAGAACCGAACTTTCAGTGCCCAGAAAGGTAAGGGAGAAACCAACTACCCCAACCCTTTCCCTAATTCTAACCCTAATCCTCCCCTCTCATTACAGTAACCCTAACCTTCCCTTCCCCACAGCCTGACTCTAACCCTCCCTTCCCTGCAGCCTGACCCTAACCCTCCCTCCCCTGCAGCCTGACCCTAACCCTCTGTCACCTGCAGCCTGACCGTAACCCTCCCTCCCCTACAGCCTGACCCTAACCCTGCATCCCCTGCAGCCTGACCCTGACGGATCGGCATACTCCATTGGAAAAGGAACTTTCGGATGTCCCTATTTCGGAAATGAAACTTTATTACTGGGGACTGCAACCGAATGTGCGGTGGTTTCAAACCGCGGGGAAAAGCGCCCCTTAATAAATTTACCTTTTGAGTCTGCTTTACAAACATATTTCCGATGCTGATTTGGCTGCTGTCACTCTTCAGGTACTCAGGCTGCCAGTCCTAAGCGAACAAAGCAAGATTCTTTATTTTTGCACAATGGGGCGAAACAAAAATCAAAACAACACAAAAAAGCAAATCCTATTTGTAATTGCAGAATCAAAAAATGATTTTCATTCCTAGATTAGCGACTCCTCTCGCATGCTTAATTTGTAATTATCCGCTTTCTAAACCTGCTCCATGCATGTCATTTTACTCCTGCCAAATGTTGCTCATGAATAATTAAAGGAATATCTCTATTTATCAAATTATTAATACACCTAATAGCCTTGTTTTCATAGCAGTGTTGCATTGGAGTCGCACTAGTTGGAGGCATGTGCTTCTGCTTTCTCAGCATGGGAAAATGTTCCCTGGAGCAGGGTACAGAGGGCGTCTTGTGCTCTTGGTGATGTCACAGACCTGACCTGGTTCTCCCTCACAATAGCCCAGGTATCATTAACTGCGCAAACACAATACCTATTCAACAAGGTTCTCTTACTTGTGCAGCTTTACTGAACAATGATATTATTTGTGTCCGTGTTCCACTGCAAGCATTTTGCAGGAGATGTAGGACAGAAAGCCCTTCTTGTTGTAGGCTGTAGTGTTTTCCTGCCCAAGTGGACCAGGTTGTTTACTACTCCTGTGAAACAGTTCCCTGTATAAGATAACGCAGTCACACTTTACAAATGATGCTGAGCTACATGTTGGAGGATATGGATCTCCCTGACATGGTTGTAAATAGGGTAATATAGGGACAGCAAGGTGTGTGACTGTTACAGGGCCCGGTGTGCCGAACTCTGTTAAAAACTGTCAGCCTCTGACAGCGTCTATTGGTAGATGGTCCAGCCCCTGTCCCCTCCAGCTCCGCCCCTAGCTCCACCCATTAGACTGTGATGTGGCACAGTGTCAAAAGCCTTACTAAAATATAGATAAGCTATGTCAATAGTCATTGTCATATATCATTGCAGACCCTCCAACATGACCCATTTCATTAGCTACAATATAATCCGCTCCTGAACTTCCAACTGTCATTCACCTGATTTAAATTAATTAACTGATATTTAAAAAACTACTTGCCTCTTCAACAAAGGTGGTTGCCATAGTAACTGACAGTTGAAAACTGAGGAGTAGAGTATTTTGTACCAAATAGAATGGGTCATGTTGGATGGTAAGATTTAATAGTTGGGGCCATTAAGGATCTTCAAGATCCAGATTTCTGTGCTGGAAGCCGCTTCGGCGAGGAAGCGGTGTGTGTGTGTGTGTGGGGGCGCCTCTTGCTTAAAGGTGCATACACACTATACAATTGTCTGGCAGATTATCTGAAAGATCTGGCAGTTGGAATGAAAATCTGGTAATGGATGAGAGCAAACGGTATTGTCAGTTACTCTCATCCAATACCACATTTTCATTCCAACAGCCAGATCTTTCAGATAATCTGCCAGACAATTGTATAGTGTGTGTTCACCTTAATGCATGTCCACATGGTGGGAGGTATTTAAATCATACAGTAACCTAAGCCCTAACGTACAATCCTCATTTAAACAGCGGACACATTTTAAGTAGTTCTGGTGCTTAAATGTTAAAGGAGGGTCCTGGCGGTGGAATGTCATATGTTTGAGGGGAATGTTCCTAACTGCACTTATGCAAATTAGGTTCGCACAACGATCCAATAGCAGACCTCCCCAGCCACCAAGCAGCACCTTATTAAATCAGGATCCAGCCCCTGTGCATTATTGTATGGGGACAAAATCCTTCATTCTAAAACATGTGCACAACCGAAACGGATCAATCAATGCATTCTGTAACTTTTTGCATTTCTGCACCGTACCTCGCTGCCAAGTCCATAAAGCTGCAGGAAATACTGTTAAAAAGGAACATGACAAGGTTTTGCTTTGTGTTCTTTGTGTTGACATATAAAAGCCTACTAGCTGTGTGTGCATGTGTCTATATGTGTGTGTGTGTATGTGTGTGTATGTGTGTGACTCCATGTGTATGATTCATTCCAAAGCAGTTTTAGTCTTCATAAAATATTCATTTTGGTTGTGCAGGGCCCTGTAATTGCCATCTCTCACCCTGAATTATTTATATCTTGCACAGACTGACAAAGCTTTGCCATACGGCCTCAGATGAATCAGAAGCAGGGATCTTTCCTGCCAGTAGCATTAGAGTTTCACAAAATATGGCACCAGCATCCTTCCAGGCTGCCTCATCTCTAAATCCGCCGTCTCTTGATTTGACATTTTCTTTACTCCTCCATTGTCTTAGTGAGGCAGAAAGGTTACCTCTTAACTCCAAGTAGCAACCTTTCCTTACTTGCATTATAGCTTTTGTGCTTGAAAGGACTAATGTGTCTTCATTGCCCTTACTTCTTCATGCCTGGTAACAAGACAGTACATGGGCTCACTTTAGAGCTATATATTATACATTAGGCATAAAATGATGCAAATAGTCCTGAAATACTCTTCAAACGGATAATATAGATCAGTGTGGATCGAGCTGCTTGTCAAAGGGAACAAAAGGAGAAACAAAGAGAGAAATAAATAAATGAAAAGCCAAATACAGTCGTCTTTCGCCATTGAGCTTGCGTTTAGCACCTATGAAAGGGCGATGGAACAGATCATTTTAGAGGTGCAGGTTTTGCAGGGGGGGGGTGGAATTTGTAGGCCCCCTATTTGTGGGCTGGGTTCCTACACTGCCTTTCCCCCTTTCACAGCCTCCTAAATGCTGCTATTCACTGTAGTCTCCCATTCCAACATGTGCTTATCTTCTAACTCACCAATTTGGAGAGGCGCTGACTGGTATTTCCTTATTATGTTATTCAGATCCAAATGTTAGACCTTCGTCCATGTAAAAATATTTCAGGCAGCTCAGGGGGTACAATGATGGTTTGTTTTCCCTTTTCTGAATAATGATTCAGCTATTTCGGAAGGGGGGAGGGGGGGGGGAATCCATCCCAAAAACAGTGTTAATTCAGTAAAGAGGTAGGATTTTTTTGAAGCACTTTGTAGATAGTTTCATAATGTTAGTATATGTTGTTCTATAGGTTTCTTGTTATATACTGGCATTTTCTCCCCCCAGTCTAATTTGATGTTTTAGTTTTCCACATGTCGTCCGAAAAAATAAAAAAAAGTTTATTGCAACTTTAACACCTCAGCCGCATACGAAGCTGAGAGAGAGGATTAATTTATGGCTCTTGGCTCATCAGCGAGGGGAGGTATAAGGAGAGCTCAGTGCTGCATTAAGTAATGGATGGAAGAGAGGCACAGTTTTGTATTTGTTGATGTACAGGAGTAATGATGTTAAGGCTTTGCACACATGTACCCCCCTCATTAAGCTGCATTACCTGCATTAAAACTAATAATTGCCACTCAGAGCTGTGCTTGCATTAATCATTTATAATGTTTTAATAAGTTTTTAATCAGGATCTAATAGGATGAAAAGCCTGTCAAATGCAATTCTTAGCATTAATGTCCTGCTAGTGAAGACTTCAAATGACAGCATTTTTTTAAAATAATTTACTTTTAAAGTTTGACCTAAAATGTCAAAAACAAAATTATAAGGAACATTCTGACTGAAAAGACATAGCTGTTACTAAATGGACGGTGATTTAGTATATTATGCACCAAAATATTTAACATGTGATTATCCGTTAAGTGAGGAACACCAAAAACCCTCTTGTCAAAAATATACAGAAACTTGTTTTATTGTATAGACCGGTGATCTCTAAAGAAATTAGATGATTTTCTCCTAATAAAAAGTCCCGCTGGGACCAATAATAGTAGCAGGGGACAGAGGGGCTTGTTTAGTAACGTTTGCTGCTTGGCTCTACACAAACTATCGGGAGCTAAAGCCTGATATTTTTATGCATGACATAAGATCAAATAATCGGACCTGATTGTTCCTGGTATGATTATTGGCTGATTGGACCGATAATCGCTCTAATGTACGGTCAGATCTATGGCATACAAGTTTCAGTTGAAATTTCTCCACAGTCTTGTTTCCAGGGAATTACACTACACCGACATGTTCTTGACCTCCAAATATTTCTGGCTGCACCTGGTTTTTAACAATATCTACTCTAAAACAGTACTCTACCACACTGCAGTGGTTTTGGTGCCATTGGTGAACGGCAGCCCCCAAAACCAAGTGTCCTTAATCTTTCCACAGACTGCTCCTCTGCTCCCCTGGAGCTGCTATCCCGTTCCTAGGGAGGCATTTGATGTGAGGCAAGTGATGCTGGCATTTTTCTTAAAGGAGGAAACTCTGCGATCAGAGATGGCAAATAGAGCAAAGTCCAGAGGGAGTGAGAAAGAGAGGTTTTAATGAGCCCAGAGTGAAAGACAAAATACAGACTGATTGACAGGCCAAGTGATCTGCAAGGGAAATAATGGCAGTGCTGCGTTACCCATCACAAATAAAAATAAATAAACGTATAGGTGCAAAGGAACAGGGCAGAAGGCAAATATTGACCATTAAAAAGGGAGCACACTTTCAAAAATTGTTCATGTTCTTTTTATTTGTTTTATCATTATTTCTATTATTATTATTATTATTATTTTGTTATCTTCTAAGCCATTGAGATTTTTGAAACAGATAACTTTATCGAGATGGAAAGCTAGCAGAAGATGCTGAGAATGGGCCTGATCCAGAACAACGCTTCAAAGCGAATTTACGCGTGGTGAAGACGTGAAATCGCTGTTTAAAACGCACTGCGCATGCGCACCATAGAAAATACGCACATTCAAGGAGCGTAATTGTGAACGTATAGGCCATTCACGTATGTGTCACGTAAATACGTTACTCCAAAATACGTCTGAAATAAGTGAAGTAGGCGGGGGGTGGTATTTAAAGTGTACAGTATGGGCGTGCTTAGCTGCGTAAATTCGTTCAGCCCATACGTACGTGTGCGTATGACAGCGGTTACGTGTGAAAAAGTTAAGGTAGGGTTTGGGAAGCGTATCTTGACAAAATACGTCCGTGCAAGGGGTGTGCCGAGGGGAGTGTAGCGAACTTACGTGCACGAAAATACGCTCCGCGAATAAACGTACGGCACACGTAGTTCTGGATCTACCCCAATGTTTTTAAAAGACAGAGGGATAACGGTATATAACTTACTCGAGGTTGTTTGTTTGTTTGTCCATTGCACTTTTTAGGAAAACAATCAACTTCCTAGTACTAGTGTAGAACCTCGTCTGCCCACCGTGCTCCTGTTCCAAAATACCTGACTACCGCCTCACTATCAGACATCATATTGAACAAGGTCAAAAAAGTTATTAAATCCCATCAGATCTCTTTGGTATCGTTGTAATGAGAATCATTGTAGAAGTACAAGATCAGGATATCTATAAATGCCCCCTTGACAGCAGCTGCTGAAACAGTGATGAAAAGTGGGAGAGAGAGAGGGAGGGAGAGAGAGAGAGAG
>WWET01000417.1:197234-215217 GCA_011038615.1 Limnodynastes dumerilii
GAGAGAGGGAGAGAGAGGGGTGGGCATTATAAAGTGGTGGCAGTGATGGTGAGGATATAAATCGGTGAGTGTCCATGCGGGGCTGCGGTACAGTTGTAGAGCCCTGTTCGGTGAAGGGGTTAATTCTCTAAACCTAATAATGTTCAATAGTGAGGTATTTGTCAGGAGATAAAGAAATGATAGAATCTGGGAAGTGAATCCCTTGGTGATTGTAGTACAAATATTGTTAATGCGGTGTGGTTACTACAGCAGTGGAAAGTAAAATAGCTTCAGCCCTTTGGAGACAAAATCTGCTACAGTAGAGTAGGAATCCTAGACAAAGGCCAGTAATTGTTGAACTGCAAGTCAAGCCATGTATATTTCCAAATCCTCACCACTCCATTTACATGCTGGTTATCATGAATGCCACTGGGAAGGGAACAGTTTAAATCCTGCTATTTTACAGTGGCAGACCATGCCGAGCTACTCATCCTGTCTCCCCCCTCTCTTGTTCCTGTGATTTTCTCTCTTTATTTTTCCCCCTCTGGCTTTTGCACTTTAGGTACGAGAGAGAAAGTACTTACAAAGGACATCTGGTTACAGCAGTAAAATTCAATACCCTTACATTATGCACTTTCCACTATGACGTCATGCATGTGTTACAAGTATATGAGACCCATAACTCGAAATGTACAAGAATTTAATAAGTCTGGTGTTAAAGCAATTTGTCATGGCATATTTGAAGAATAAATCAGACTAATGGAGGAGATTCCCTCCCCCCCCTCACCCCATATGGCATTAAAGCACATGAACCCAGTCATAGCTAATGGGAGAAGTGGAAAAAAAAAGAGGACCTGACATTAAGACCCTAGCATTTTGGAAATCCAATATGTATTGACCTGTGTACTATCTTACTGTAGAGATCTGATGTCAGCAGTATGTAGTCTTGTATAGGAACTGCTCATTACAGGTTTTTCTGAGGAAAGCGCATTGTCTCTGAAGCTGCAGGACCCGATCAGCTAGAATTGCTCAGTAATCAATACTCAGAGCGGCTGATGGCCTGGCTCACACACACACAGCTGTGACCATTGCACTCCATGACTTACCAGTAATTAGGAGAGACTGCTTGGAAGCAGGAGAGTGCTCACTCTCTTCTCAATCACCCGAAAATCTTTTTAAAGACTTAGATTAACCCTTTCATTAAACTAAAGATGGCATTTCTGATATGTAATGAAACAAAAAACCCCACAAATATTGTGCAAAAAAAAACCCCAAAACATGTTCTCGTTTTACAATGATTTCCACATGTTTTGGGGGGAATGGGGGGAGGGGGAGAGTAAGTGGTCAAAAAAGGCCTCTAGAAAGAGCAGGTAAAACATATGGAGGAAGTGTGTGCATTGTGTATATTAATAGTGCACCAATGACAAACATGGACTGTGCGGAATAAACCAATAGAAAAAGGTCAAGCCCTTTAGTCAAAATCCTATGCATCCTCATGTTGTAGCCTAACCCTAACCCTAGCCATTGTTTCCTGCAGCCTATCCCTAATCCTCCCCTCCCCATAGTCTAACTTTAACCCTCCCTTATCCACAGCCAAATCCTAACCTTCCCTGTCCTAGAGCCAAGCCTTAACCCTCCCCTTTTCTCAGCCTAACCCTAACTTTCCCTGTCCTGCAGCCTAACCTTAACTCTCCCCTCTCCACAGCCTGATCCTAACCTTCCCTGTCCTGCAGCCTAACCTTAGCCCTTTCCTCATACTAAACCTAACCTTCCCTGTCCTGCAGCCTAACCTTAACCCTCCCCCTCTCCACAGCCTAATCCTAACCTTCCTCTCTCTTGCAGCCTAACCTTAACCCTCCCCTGTCCACAGCTTAAACATAACTTTCCCTGTCCCGCAGACTAACCTTAACCCTCCCCTCTCCACAGCAAAATCCTAACCTTCCTCTCTCTTGCAGCCTAACCTTAACTCTCCCCTATCCAAAGCCTAACCTTGACCCATCCGAAAACAGGCCATCACAGTGCCAATTACATCCCGTATTCTCAGCCGCCCACAATTCACATGGCAAGATGTGTGACAGTCTTTGTGTTGGAAATAGAAAGAGATTTATGGTTTATTGCAAAGCACATCTATTATCTACAATAGTAACATGCACTTTTTAAGGCCTCTCCATTCTGCACCATGTAGCAATAACAGTTGCAGGGTAAATGTACTTTCGCTGCTGGAAACTAACCTGGCCACGCATTTAGCTGGCTTTACAATTTTGATTTCATTTGTAACATAATGATTTAGTGACCTTATTCCATCAGGTTTTCCAATTCTTTTAAGAACCTCTAAGACCTGCCTTTTCCCCGTAGACATTGCCATATTCTTTGAACCAGATTGATAAGCTTCCACATTAATATTTCAATGAAAAGCAGTCAATAAAACTGCATTTTTTTCCCACGCTTAAGTATTCTCTTCAACATACTTTTTATCCTGTTTCCAGGGAAAGGTTCCCTACTACACCATTGCAACCTGTGTTATAATCTAGGAATTGATGTCAGATTATAGTGTTGACTGGGACAATGTGATTTGATAACTAATGCCTCAGTAAAATAGGAATGTAAGCATAGCATACAAGCTCAGGCTCCCTATGTCATAGTTTAAACTACTATTTATAAACCGATCGCTTATCTTTTAAAACCACTGTTATTTATAACGCTTTGCCAATTGTGTGGACCCTTTGCAGATGATAATACACTCTGCATTTGTAGTGTATTATATTAGCTGTTATAATTATCTGTATCTTGGTGGATGTAACTAGGTTTTGTACACATCTTAAATAATATTTGTAGTTTTGGAAAATAGCTATTATGTTATCTTTCCAATGAGTAAAACCTTGTCATTTTAGATGTTTAGATTTTATTTACTTCTACGTACAGAAACCCTTTTAAGACTTGAGATAAAGGTCTGAATTACAGTTACGTAGTTATCGTTTTACGTACGTGGTTTTAAGAATTGAGCTACTACACATGCATAGTACTTATTTACACTATCTATGTACCATTTCTGTACATAGATTGCACAAGTGTGGTCTTTAGAAATCATACATAGATAGCATAAATAAGTACTACGCATGTGTAGTAGCTCAATTCTTAAAACAACGTACGTAAAACGATAACTATGTAACTCTGAATCCCGACCAAAGTCCTTGAGCATTCACCCTGTTATATGGATGAGATGTTCCTCTGTGATGTTATTGTTTCCTATTAGTGATTTTTTTAGGTTGTTAATCTTCTCAGTACTTTTGCATAAAAGGTTCCTTTTATAAACAGTCAGACGGTGGGATATGCAGCATGAACTGGAGTTAGTTATATTGCACGTTTTCAGGGTAGACTTGTTACAGTAAATTAGTCATTTTAATATACTGTTTATAACTGGGTACTGTGCAATTATTGGACCGATTGTATGATTCCAAACCATTTGGAACGATATTGCAGGAGTGTGTACACTCCCACGATCTTGATTTGCTGTGATAAGAAAAGGTCGCATCAGATGATTTGGTTTTATGAACATCCTAAAAGTTACTATCACCGATGGTATATACGGGCAGTGTGTACAGAGGTATGACTCCTGTGACAGTCTTCTTTGCAGCATAGACAGATATCTGTACAGTGTGTACAGTGTCACAATTGTTTCAGCAACTGCTTGGCACAGATGATGAGCTCAGATCTGCTGGTAATATAGTATAGTGTGTACACCGAAATTGGCATACTTATCTGTCACTGACATGATAAGAGCCATTGCATCTCATGGATGATTGCATAGGTGTGTACCTAAATGAAAGTACTTTGTGTAGTTGAGATCACTTAGACAACAAATCAGACGCATACTTTATTTTTCTAAACTTTATTAAAATGAAGACTTGGATTGGGTGAAGAAGAAAGCTTAAATATAATTGTTATTGCATCGTTAGCTGTTCTAGATACTGTCGGTGACAAGAGGCAGCATAGTCATGTGCTGTATTAAGCTTATAACAGTCGCTGTGTGCTCGGTGCTCACAACTTGATAAAGTTGCAGCCGTTGATAAAGAGCTGATGAGACCTTTGTAACATAGTGGAGCTGTGTCAAGTAAAATGTATCACATCAGCTTTTTCCTGACATCCCAAATTCATTCGTTATGTAATTGATAATGGCCTAAGCCAATTATTTCACACATTACAATACACAGAGGTCCGTTTTACAGGTTTTGCAGCGCTGTAATTAGCCATGCTAATATCTCCTTTATTGGTCTTAATATTGCTCAACACCTTTTGCCATCCTGAAACCCACGAGGGCCCCGTGGCCTGTCAGGATGGCTGATTATTGAGAAGGATAGCTTTAATCAAACATAATTGCAGTTAATTTTTTTCTCTCCTGCTCTCTGTTGCCAGCATCTAATGCCACGGACTCCTTGATATTCCATTAAATTACAATTAAACAGCCTCCTTTGTTTCTGATTGTCCTAAACAACACCACAAACTTCTCTAGCCATTTAAAAGAGAGAGCTGTTTGGTGGTAATTGCTTCCCAGCTCACAAAGGGCCAATTTACACAATACCCATGTAGAATTTAAACAGCTCATAATCTAATGGATATTACACAGGAGCCTAACTCTACAATTAAAATGATTTTCATCAGATAGGGAAGCTTTGGATAATCAGCTTCATAAAAGTAAATATAAATGAACTCATTCATAGCTTAAACACACAGAAAGTGAACGGACTCTGGAATGAGGGTCGGCTAAGTCTTCTAAACGGATGAAATATAGGGGTAATGGGCATTTGTGACATATCAGTGAAGCTGCTTTTTTGCAACAGGACTCAAAAGCAAACTGGTGCTTTTATCGCCGTCGCTTATGGCAATTAGGGAGGCTTTTTGGTAAATCTCCATGCATGTATTATGGTTCTAATGGGAAGCCATTGAACATTGGCAAGAGATTGACTACTAAACAACAAGAATTTACTTTGGGTTTTTATTAAAAATAAGTTTCTCATTGCCCCCCAAATACCGGCCCTGATTCACACCTAAGAAGCACCGGGGAGGGCGGGAGAGGGCGTTCTACGTGCGTAGTTTTCTTCTTAAGTAGGAAACTACACACGGTAAGATAAGGTACCTAAAAACGGGGGTCCGGTTAGGGGCTGAACGAGGGAGTTAGGTGTGGTTATGTCTGAAACCTAACTCACTCTTAAATGTTTTAAAAGGTAAATATAAATTGGCAGCAGTTTTTATGTTTTTGATATTCTCAGGGTCATAATACGGTTTGTAGGACAAGACAAAAGCCCCCTGTATTGCAAAATCCATGTTCCCCGTTGGTGAAGGAGCACAAGTAGAAACCTCTGGTGTGTAGTGTCCTACAGTAGTTTTCCTGACGATTGGCCTGATCCAGACCTACACCGATGCGCTGTGCTTACTAAGCACAGCGTATCGGTGTCCACTCTCCCCGACACTCCCCCTGTGCGGGCGTATTTCCCAGTGCTTATGCCGGCTGAAGGCTACCCTAACTTCAGCCGACGTAAGCAATGGAGAATAAGCTCGCACACGAGCATACTACCGCTAAGCCCTCCCTCTCTCCCTCATTATATTACCTCCCCCGCCCACCTTCACTAACCTTAACGTAGGGACGCTAGGGGGACGCCCCCTCCAGCATCCCTACGCTGTTCCTACAGACGCCCGATTGTAGCTATCTGCCCGGCGCATGCGCAGAATGGCTTTTCAGCCGATCTTACGCTTACGTCCGCCATCCTAGCGACGGCGGCCGTAGGTCTGGATCAGGCCCTATTATCCAACTAGAAGCTCTCTATCAACTCAGTCCCTATAGCTAGGTAGAAATAGGTTGTCTATCCCAGCCTAATGCATATCTCAATGCAATAAATAAGGTATCCACAAATAATATAAACTTGGGTTATATTTGGACTGCTTGATAATGGTTTAGAGTTCATTATATCATTATTTGTCCTCTATCACATCTCTAATAACGAGTAACAGCCCTCCCTCTCTCCCTCATTATATTACCCCCCCCGCCCACCTTCACTAACCT
This sequence comes from Limnodynastes dumerilii, assembly GCA_011038615.1. Taxonomy (NCBI): domain Eukaryota; kingdom Metazoa; phylum Chordata; class Amphibia; order Anura; family Limnodynastidae; genus Limnodynastes; species Limnodynastes dumerilii. The sequence continues at coordinate 203,272 of WWET01000417.1, forward strand.
TAACGTAGGGGCGCTAGGGGGACGCCCCCTCCAGCATCCCTACGCTGTTCCTACGGACGCCCGATCGTAGCTATCTGCCCGGCGCATGCGCAGAATGGCTTTTCAGCCGATCTTACGCTTACGCCCGCCATCCTAGCGACGGCAGCCGTAGGTCTGGATCAGGCCCTATTATCCAACCAGAAGCTCTCTATCAACTCAGTCCCTATAGCTAGGTAGAAATAGGTTGTCTTTCCCAGCCTAATGCATATCTCAATGCAATAAATAAGGTATCCACAAATAATATAAACTTGGGTTATATTTGGACTGCTTGATAATGGTTTAGAGTTCATTATATCATTATTTGTCCTCTATCACATCTCTAATAACGAGTAACTATCTTTCATGTTATTTTGTTTCTTATTTATTTATTTTTTAAGCGTAGCTGTAACTCAACCCTAGTAACAGCGGTGCAGCCTCTCAGGGAATTACGGCAGTCTGCGTGCCCCAGCCTGTCCAGTTATTATTAGCAGCATCTGTTTCTCAATCAATTATAGGTTTCATATAGTCTGTTAATGGTTCCCATTTCCAAATGTAAATAATGACCTGCCGTCTGTATCGGCCTAGGCAGCATGGGCACAAAATCAAGTTCCTTTGTAGCATAAAACTTAGTTTTAGGTGTAGTTTAATTACACTTTAAAAAGTTGTCCTGTGACTCTTTTATTTGTATCCTGTTTATAAAAATAAGCTTTTTGTGGCATAATGCTTGATATTGGGACATGTTGCTGATATAAACACACACATAACTAATTGCTGTTAACTTTGCAAAGTTCACTAATTAAGGACCAGGGGCCGTATTTTTAAAAGTACGCAATTATACGCACGCACATAGCAAGGCAACAGCGACGACACTCCCGGCCGTGCAATCGTAGACTTATACCTCCATAGATCACGGTGATCTGTACGTGTGCACTTACGTGTGTATATGTCTTCCGTGCATGCGATTCAGTAAAGCCACGCCCTCAAGCGTTCATTTAAATGCCTCCCCCCGCCCACTTTCATGTAAATTTTTAAGTACGTGTTTTTACACCGCACATCCGTATGTATGTCCCCAAGAGCGATTCACATGTCCGCGCCTAAAGTACTTATGTGCGTATAATCTACGAACATGGACCCGGATTCCATTTTGCTACTTTTTCCGTGCGTATTTTTAGGATCGGAGTAACCGTGCACGCGTAGTAACTTTACATTACATAGGATTTAGGCACGGAAGTCCATTAGGCACGGATTTCAAAATCGTACTTAGTAACGTACGTACGGAGGGGGGTGGTTTTCTTCCGTACATGCGAAGTTACGTCAAAGTGGGTGGAGGGGGCATTCAAATGGCCTTTTGAGGGCGCACATACCTAAGAAACCTAGGCATATAAATACACCCGTAGAGATAAGGTTGCCCTATGGAGGCGTAAGTCACCAAAAATCCGGGTCATGCGTGTTGCCGTGATACATACGTGCGTAAATTTGCATACTTAATACACACATATCTGTGAATCCGATCCTAAGTCCTTTTGTAGGGGCTTTGATACTGGATGTTCTACTCTAAGCCTTTCCTCAGCACCTATCTTCTAGGGAGGCAAGTAAATAAATAAAGGCCATATTTCAAGCTTGATTTATTCTACCTTCTGTCAAAGATTATGTCCCTTTAGGGAAATATAGACAGGGTCAGGGAATTAGTGTACATAATGGTCATTTTGATAATGGGCCAACAGATGCAACTGAAAGCATACTGTACACAATTACGCCTAACGCTCTAATGACAGGTTGGAATCTGAACCGCCTTCCTCCATTGGGTAACAAATCCATGCTCGGGAGTAATATAGAGTTTATTGGTGCTGCAGCCAAAGATTTTCTGACACAAGAGTTTTTTTTTTTCCTCTCCTGCTCATAACAAGAGCATTAAATCCTTTGTGTACCGGGGTCTGGGAAAGAGATATGTAAAGGCGCTTGTCAGATATTTTCTAAGAAAAAGCCAATTAAAGGGTAATAGAGCAAAGGATGAGAATTACCATTTGACTTGAAAGAGTGAATCTATTCGACTCCTGTCTCATGCTCCAACAATAGAATTACTACTCAATGAATAACTACGTTTTAGCCAGGTTGTACAATTAACTATTCCATTGCCAGAAGGGCTTATTTGAATGACAATAGTAATAAAATAGCACACTGGCATATTACATAGCGCGTGTTAATTGTTTGGAATCCATAAGAAATACTAGATTATGAAGAAACGTTTAATCCTCTGAATAGCAGACTCTTAGGGGCAGATGCTATTGAGTGCGGTGATCCTGCGGAACGGCACATTGTGCAGTTATACGTCACGGATTTTATATCGCACCGCATAGAGCTGCGAGATAAAATGTGTGATGTTCAGCTGCCGTCATAGCAGGGAATAGGTGCACTTTGTCATCGCGCTTAATAGAATCTGCCCCTTAAGCTGACCAAATACTAGAGCAATTATTGGTTCGATAAGCAATTATTGGAAAATAATAAATCGGACCAATAATCGCCGTAGTATTTAGGGCCGATGGATTTTAAAAACGTTGGCCAACCGTCCCTCTCATGCTTAGGTCCGATTATCTCATAGTTTATAACTCCTGACTGATGATCGGATCCATGCTAGTGATATTTTCTAATACATGCAATTGTTTTGCAGGCTGTCACAGTAACAAGCCACACACATGGATTATTGTTTACAGCAGCAAGTAGTGCGTGGCACCGATATGGAGATCTCTCTCTAAGGGTACATTGGGATAGGGTTAGGCTTAGGCAGGTTTAGGCTGCAGGTTAGGGTTATCGGTAGGCTGTCCAAAATAGTACATGTGGCTGTTACAATATAGCAGTTGCAGGAATGACTGATTGAAAACTTCAAAAAGTTGCTGCAGTCGCCATTTAATTACCAGGATGTTACCTGTCAATAATGAACAAAATTCAGGCTGGACTATTGGAGGAACAGGTCACTGTCCAGTATTTGTCCCACAGCGGAGCATGGTCCCACTAATCTCACTCGGAGTTGGAGGCTGCACCTTAATGCAAACAGTTGTTCATCCCTATGATCCGAAGCTCTGCACTGTTGGGGGTTGTGTCATTTGCATTGTATGTAGATCATTTCTTTTCCACCTTTTTCCTGTTAAGTGCTAGTAAAATGATTTCAGCCTCAGACGCTGCGGCTTGGGCCATGCATAAGGCAGGGGCTTGAGAGCAGACACATTTGCAGATGAACCCGATTTCACTAGCTTTTTCGTAGACATGACATTTGTTCAGCAGATTAGCCAGGTTGTAATGTGTGGTATAATTGCACTGTGCGGATGTCCCAGAAGTGAAAACCTAATTGCTTGACAGGACTATAAGTTTGAGACACATACTCACCTTGTTAGGTCCTTTTTTTTTTTTTATTCTGATGCCGTTTAAATGAAGTCTGGCCGCAGGTGTGCCTAATTTACCTCGCAGCAGAATGTGTGCTGTATAATTGCAGGGTTGTAGTTAGGAGAAATTGGTGGGTGGAATATCAAGTGTCTTACTGTAGGCCGGCAGCATATGTGTGTTTGCGTGGCATTGTCTGAACAGATGAACAGAGGCCAAAGGCTGTGTTTTATTTCATGTCTGTGGTCATTTAAAAACTTTATTTAAATATTGAACAATAGATTTATTTTGTCTGTTTATAGTGAAGCTCATAGCATTTTCATTTTCTTTTCTTATTGATACATGATGGGTCAGATCCAGACTTAATAAAGACATATATATCATTAAATGAAAGCGCAGCAATTTATATTCATTATTGTATCAAATCTACATTTAGTTGTCCTCGTATTCCACCATTACGCATTCCCAAAATACTCATATTAAAAAGTGCACTGCCCAATACATATTGTGATATTAAAGCCCCTTGGACCTGATCCAGACCTACGCTCACGAAACGCTCTTGTGCGTAGCGTATTTACGCCACCGTACCTACGTTGCACTCCCCATGTTCGTACTTAGTTTTGCCGCATTACGGCGAGCAAACCCTCCCCTAACTTTTTTGAGCGTAACCGCGGGCGTCCGTAAGCTCCTTTGCTTAGTTACAACGCTTAGCACACCCATACTGTACGATTTATATGCCTCACCTCGGTGCGTATTTACGTATTTCGTATGAAAGGCACGCCTCCTCGAGCCTTGTTACAAGGCTGGTACGATCAAGGCCCATACGCTCAGAATTTCATTGTGTAACATCTGCTCCGAGCATGCGCAGTAAGTACAAATGGCAGTTTATCGCTTACGAACAACGTAAAAACGCATGCAAGCGTAGGTCTGGATCAGGCCCTTTGTCTCTGTAGATTTGTATTGTTTTCTATGTTTTATATATAGTTTTTTTTATTAACAAGATTACAGCATTTCAGAAAATGCACATAATGAAATGATTCAAATATGACTTCATTTCTTATCATATATATATATATAATGCTTAAAAACTGGCATGTTGCCTCAAGTGGTTAGCACTTCTGTCTCACATTACTGAGGTCGTGGGTTCAATTCCTGGACAAAGCCTTCTCTTTGTGGCGTTTGTATGTTCTCCCCGTGTCTGCGTGGGTTTCCTCCTACAGTCTGAAAACATGCTAGTAAATTAATAAGCTGCTTACTTAAAAGTAACCCTAGTCTATGTGTGTATTCTTGTGTTTGTTAGAGAAATAAGAATATAAGCTTGCAATGGGTCAGGGTTTGAGGTGAATGACAGATATTTTCTGTACAGCGATGCGGAATTGGTGGCACGGTATCTATAAATGGCAAAGATAAAGAAACAGAAATCCAACATGTTTTATGAAAAAAATGAATGTTACGTTATTATGCAACTTTAGTTGTACTCAGATTGTTTCCATTTGTTTCTCGTCATTTAAAGCCGCCATCTGAATTTTCTGAATATTCAGTGCTGTCCGTTATGTTTGTCAGTCGCATTTTGATGACGTATTTTAAGGCTCTCCTCTCTGTCTCTTTCTTTCCGTAGATTCTTCCTAAAGTTTTTCCTCAAGTGTAATCAGAACTGCCTGAAGAATGCAGGGAACCCAAGAGATATGCGAAGATTTCAGGTACTCTGAAGGAGAGAGCCTGGCACTGTGATTCTAATTGCACAACAATTTTCCTGTTAAATGCAAGTTAGCTGGCGGTGTTTTCAGCTGTCGGCGTGTAAAGGGCTACATTCTCATTTTAAAATGAAGACATCTGTGAAAAGGAGGCGACGTTAACTAGTAGTGATACAAAAAGCCCGCACAGTAATGGTGACAATTGAAGAATATTCTATACAGTATAGAATATTCTATAGAATATATATATATAGTGTCAGTCAAAGCCGGGTCCAAATTTAAGCACGCTGTGTGAGCGGAACTCCTACCTAGTGGAAGCAAAGTTACGTCAGTCCGATCCTATATTCCGTATGTGCGACGTTAGTACTGTCCCCTCGCACCGTACACTGGACCTTACCTTAACCTTCATACACCCGCCCTTCGTAAATTACACTTGTGCGTAATGAAGGATCTACGTAAATGTTTTTCCAAGCCCCTACTGTATGATTTAAATACTTCCCCTCACCCGCCATGCGTACACGCACAAGCACGGAATCCAGGATCATTCGCAGTGCGTTCCGATACGTAACCAACAATCAAGCATGCGCAGAAAGGGCTGGATCCCGAACTAAGTCCAACAGGGGACTTACGCAAGTCATTTACGTAAGTCCCCTGTCTCGAAACATCTGCTTCTGCGCGCGCCAGATATTCTGACAGCGTAAGTACTAATGTTACATACGTCAGCACTTACGCTGAAGGGAAAGACCCTTCAGTTACGATGGCCGGATCCCCACCATAGAGGCGGAGAGAGCCATGTGAAGCGAAGGTAGGAATCTGTAGTAAGTAAGTGACAGTGGAGAGTCTGGGAAGCGTAACTCTGGCCCAAAGTGAGTACTTGTGCGTTCAGAACGCGTAAATTGGTTGTTTTGCATTATTCTGGATTCAGATTATGTTTTATGTGTTCGGAGTACCGGACATATAACATATACGTCCGATGTTTAGCGATTTTTACTCATTTTTTTATGTAATCACCGTATCTTTTTCTTACGTAGATTGCGGAAATGCGGTCTGAAAGACCACATTTCCGCTATCTACGTAAGAAAAAGATACGTAGATTACGTAAAAAAATTAGTACGCATGCGCAGTAGTGAAAATCGCTAAACATCGGACGTATACGTTATACGTCCGGTACTCTGAATACAGGCCTTAGACCTTACTATTCACTGTAGGTTCTGTAAAGTATAAGCCAATATATTATATTACTTGCTAACACCCAGGCAGGACACTGACGGGGAGGATGTGTTATAGTTTAGTATTTTTAGATCAACATAACTTTTTAAAAGACATTGGAGTTGATCCAGAAATACGATCGCGTTCCGTTTCAACGCATGTTACGCTTTCCAAACCCTGCCTTAACTTTTCCAAGCGTAACTCCTGACGGCCGTAATGGCTGAACGTACGTACGCACCTAAGCACGCCCACACTGTACGATTTAAATGCAATTCCCCGCCTACATTTTGTAACTGCATCGGATATACGGCTATCGTAATATAGACACGCTCTTTCGTTCGTTCTTACCGAAAGTTACGGACGACCGATTTACAACTACAGTCAACAGCAAATTATGACAGGAAGTCGTCACTGTGCGCATGCGCAGTGCCTATTTTTAGACGCGGTTACGCTTACGCCAGGCGTATGTTCCGGATCTGGTCCGTTGTTGGGAAGTGTAACAATTGCATGAGGTCAGTTGTTTGTTCTCGGTGTTCTTTACTGCAATCCATACGTGACCTGATTTCCTACCAGTAAAGAGGCTGCGATGCTTTGGGGGCTATCTTTGCATAAATTGCTCCTTGTGATTTGCAGCTAAAGTGACCATACAACGAATGAGTGACTAGCCACACAATACACCTTTGCTTTCTTTTCAGAGCTATTAAGATCATTTAAGGAGATTAGCCTCTTTAGTTCTGAATTAGCACCACTTAAAGGCTGTTTAGCATTGAAATGGGAACAAGGCAAACTTCAGAGAGCAAATGAAAAGACCTATGCTGTGAAAGTATATTGACACACTAAGTAAATCTACCTGCCAGAGGGCTAGGAGATTGAAGAGGATCACTGAACCTTCTGCTTGTGATAAATGAATGCCCTCGCACAACATTACACGGGAAGACTACCATGAGTGAAAATGACATCTGTCGGCGCTCTCACTTTGCGGCTCAGTGATGCCATGGGACCGTATCCAGACTTAAGTACGCACAGTGGACCAGATTCACAGTTAAGAAGGCATTGCTATTTGCTTGCGTATTTTATAAGAACTTAGAACGTAGTACCGGTATTTACGCAATCCACGTACCAGACCACAGACCATCTCACCAGATATCTCACCAGTGTATACTGTCCACAGACCATCTCACCAGATATCTCACCAGTGTGTACTGTCCAATGATGCTCAAAAATCCTTTCAAACGGTCTGTGATCTTTTGATTCTATATATTTTGAAGCTCCTACTATGCCAGACCAATGATGGAAAGAGATCTTTTGCTTTATGCAAGTGTGTCGTGTGTCTATGAGGAGATCTTTGGACAGTACACACTGGTGAGATATCGGGGGAAACGGTCTATTGATTGTGTGATTGGAAAGATTATCTGCTGGAAAGCCCCAGTGTGTGCCCTGCTTTACATCATGGTTTTCCAAGGCGCTCCTTTGTTTTGCTTGTAAAATAGACTGATATAAGTCATTTCTTTTCCATCCATAGTCATGTCACCCAATAAGTGCAGACAACACACACAATTAGACAGGTGCTTCCTTATAGCAGGTAATCATCATAAATCATACACACTGATTGCAATCTGTATTAAGAAGCGTGTGTTATTTTCTTGCTTTGTTTTCCTATCTGTAATTCATAAAGTGCAAACTGCAAAATATATCTTTAAAAAAAAAAACAATAACAAACAACTATTCTTCAAAACACTCCAGCGAGCCTCTATTTCTCATGGATCTCAGCTTCAAGTGCCATTGGTAATATTGATCCATGCAAGCGGAGCAGAAGGTCAAGCCTGGGATGACTAGAAGTCTCCTCTTTTGTCTTCCTGATGGCTGTAAAGAAACATCACTCACAAATAATTCTGTGGTCAGCTGTGGAACTGCTAGTTAGCAAAGCTCATGACAGCATCCTTGCAGCTAATATTTTTCTTAGATTTTCTTTATTATTTCAATGATTTTAGGGTTACTAGGCATAATATAGGAATAGATATTCAGCTGTCATGTCTCTCTTTTGCAAAAGTACCAACCAGAAGCGAGTTAATGTAGAACAAACGTCTTTTTTTTTTCCTTCGTTGGCTGAACTGTTATTTTCCCTTGGTGACTGACCTACATATAAATTGACACAGCAAAGACAGTCATGTTTTCTCCCTGCCTTATACTGTGTTTTTCGGTGTGTTTCATGCAGTGTAGAGTTGGGGGGGGGGGGGTTTTTTCCTTCGTTAACTGTTATTTTCCCTTGGTGACTGACCTACATATAAATTGACACAGCAAAGACAGTCATGTTTTCTCCCTGCCTTATACTGTGTTTTTCGGTGTGTTTCATGCAGTGTAGTGTATGTAATTCACTAACGCTGCACACAGTCTACTGACCTCTGTTAAAGCTTCGGCTTGACTCACAATGCTTGCTTTTTCTTTTTATATTGTTCGCTATTTTCATTTTGACTTTTAATTAGGTGCGGTGCTATGTTAGATTCCTCAAGCGGTTTTCTAGTGGTGAGAAAACAAACGTTAAAGTTTACAAGGCGTAGGGATAAATGATACAACTTTTAGAAATGTAGAATTGAGTAAAGGTGTTAAAATTTAAAGTTGAATAATTGTTTGGGTAATAGTTATAAAAAGAAAAGAAAATGAACCTGATCCCTAGAGGAGCGCTGGTGGAGAGGTCACCCTTAGACACGACATAAATGGCCATCTCTTTCATGATATGAAATGCGCTACACCGCTGAGAGATCTGGGTAAATCAGGATGCAAGCACTGGTGACCCCAAAACGTCACGGTGCCCCCAAAAAGTCAGAGCTTGCCACATGTTACTTCCCTGTACCTCTTACAGCAGGGTTGTAACTAGGGGTGTGTGATAGAGGCTGTCGCCCAGGCCGCAAAGCCAAAGTGGGCTACCTGTTAAGTTTATTTTTATAATTAAACTAGTTACAAATTCAGCGTTGGTGGGCGCTGTCTTTCCTTTTTGCCCCTGGCGGTAAAAACTTTAGTGACGGCTGTGTTCTACAGCAAGTTAGTTCCCTAAGCACATTTTTCACATCCCCGCTGATTTGCAAGTGATTACGGTGTTCCCTAATGGGCTAAATCAAGAGGCAGGCAAAACATCCCGCCCTATAGCTGTGATTGGCAGACAGCAGTCTTTGTTTGTTTTGAGTCAGCCAACCACAGAAAAGGTGTGTGTGACTTTGCTTGATCGCCCAATCAGAGTCATTTGAACTCTACTGAATTGCCCTCTCTTGGGATTCGTCTTCCCCTATAAAGAATAAGTCTATAACCATCGCTGTCTTATACTGCCCGGTGGTGCACCTGCCCCCAGCCAACTACTTTTGTGGTTTCCATTGCATGACATAACTTAATAACGCAGTAATAGATATGGGAATAAGACAGCTTACCGCATAAAGCAGTGTTATTGTCTAGCCTAACTGCAAGTGAGAGTGCACCACATATGGCTTTCACACAGACACATATGGCAGTTTAGCAGCTTATGTTTTCACCCCGAAGAGGTAATCTTTATTGACATTTTCTCGGTGGTGTTGATGAAAACATTAAATAAATAAACCCGATTAATGAACCTTCAGTCAATCTGGTTTATATCACAATAGAGAGACAGAGAGTTGTTTACAAAAGTTGCAAGTCTACAGTAAACTATAGCGGCCAACGGACCTTTCATGTAAATGTCTCATGTTTACTAGACAGAACCAAGACCCGTGTTCACAGTACTGGACGTATAACATATACATACGGCGTTTAGCGATTTTTACTACTGCGCATGCGTAGTCATTTTTTAACGTAATCTACGCATCATTTTCTTACGTAGATTGCGTAAATGGGGTCTGAAAGACGAGCCCAAGTGCTGATTGGTTGCCATAAATAGCGACACGTGCGCCTTTAAGCAATGTTAGAAAATAACACCGATATTCATTTTTTTGGAGGAGTATGTAGAGGGCATTTCTACAACATTACAGAAGAATTTAACACGGTTCCAAAATGCTCTGGAATAAGTGGATTGGAATTAATTTTGCCCAAATTATCCACCTATCACTTAGAGGATCCGTGCTGAGTGGTGTGGTGGGGGAAATAGCCCCAATTTTCAGGCTGTGTGTGTCAACTTAGCGGTTACGATGCATAACATCTTCCATGTGCAGTGCGTTCCAACAGACAAATTTAAGCATTCAGAATGCGTAAATTCGCTGTGATACTTAAGTTTGGATCTGGCCCCTAGTGTATGTAAAAACGTGTGTGTGTGTGTGTGTGTGTGTATGTATATATATATATATAGATATATAGATATATATATAGATGTATATAAATATAAGCAAACATGCACACACAGTACAGCCAGTGTGAAACCTGAATTACTGTGGTCATGATTGATTTCTCATATTACACTGGACCCACAAGACCGATCTGGAATTATGTCAACATGTTGCATGATCTGCAAGGAGGCCCAACACATGTTTAGTGCTATGCCCAAGCTTGGCTCTTACAAGAGTCGTTTCCTGGATGTATCACATAAATCCAGTTGCGAAGGTGTTATTGGCTAACAAGGTTGCGATATGGAAGTTGTTCTGCTGTGAAGCAGCTGGAGTATAAGAAGGCCCTATCCATCATTTCTTCTATGGTCGTGCTCTGAACCTGAGCTGCAAGAATAGGACTCTTTCACTCTAATATAAAGAAGGAAATGACATTGACATACCAGGGTCAGTCACCGTCCAAATGGACTTGACAGTGGATACTTTCCATGGTCTGAAAACACTTTCACTATTCATTTTCTATTCAAGCTTTTCGTATGCAAACACATCATTATTGGTTGGTGAATGTAATCGTAACGGTGACAGGTGTCTTCAGGGCAGAAGTCGTCTCCATTTTTGAGGAGTAGAATGACTTGATATGTAGTCTATTAGAGTTGTTTTGCGTACACACGAGTCACGTCTGCACAGGGGTGTGTCCAGAAAAGTAAAGAGAGGGATCAGGTCACAGAAGCTTTGCGTGTGTAAGGGAAGTGCATGGGAAGTACACCCTGACCCATTCCATGAGGTATAAAATACTCTGCTCCTCAGTTTCCAACTGTCAGTTACTATGGTAACCACCTTTGTTAAAGAGGCAAATAGTTTTATAAATATTAGTCAATTCATTTAAACCAGGTGAGTGACAGTTGGAAGCTCAGAAGCGGATTGATTTTTACCTAATGGAATGGATCATGTGGGAGGGTCTGGTACACCACACATCTAGGATGGCATTTACATACCTAGTTCTGGATCCGCTTCTGTATTATCAAATAATGCATTGTGTCAGTATGGGAGAACATTTGTGTGTTTTTAGATATACTGAAAAACAGATGGAAGTGGATTCCTTGGCTAAACCGTGTTGAACTGCAAGGGAGGAGGCACATTTAAACTGTGAAAACAGAATTGGAGTTGAGATGTGAAGTTTCCTAGCTCAACTCTAATTTATAGATCCTAAATAAAGCTATAGAGTATGTGATTTCTATTTAAGTTCTATATAAGTATTTTTCCTGCATACAAAAGAATGTAAAATGTCTTGCTTAGGTCTACACTTGCACCTGTTGTCCCCTTACTCTCAAAGGGCTGGATCCAGACTTAAATAAATGCTTGAAATGAGT
>WWET01000417.1:218843-243843 GCA_011038615.1 Limnodynastes dumerilii
TCCGGATCTCTGCTGAATGGGCCCAGCCGCCCTTAAACACGCGCGTGATGTCATTTTAAATAATAAATCCCTTCTACTAACCCATCATTAAAAAAAAAATTGTCGGATTGCTGGATTGCACGTGTTGCGTTATGACACCAAAGTAGGTGTTTTACGATAAAAGCTTTGGATCTCATCCAATCTCTCTATGAGCCTCATGATGTGAACACGCTGAACTATAGTGCACCATGTGTGTGAGTTGTGCTTCCAGCAGCCAAAACCAGAGACAGGGCTCTAGCAAATGCCTACCTCTTTATGCTGCCTATTGCCCAGTTTCATCATCTGCTTAAGTGTCTGGTGCACGTATGTCATTAGATTCCTAACACTGTCTGTGTAATTCATTTTGCTATGGTTCCCACTGAACACATGTTCCTTCTCTATATGTGCATTGAAATGTATGCAAATACAGACAGGAGGAGAATGAATGGCTATCAGTGCCGACTGAGCCCCTGTCTGTGTTTTCCCACTCAGAAGGACTAGGCATTCCTAGACGATCTGAGTCCCAGCTGCTAGATGGAAGCCTCTTGTGCCTGCAATAGATCCCGTTTTTCACCCCTTTTTTTTTCCTACCACCAAAGTAAATTTGTTTACTGTAATTTTTTTTTTTTTGGGAGAATTATTTGCCATAATTGGCTGTGCTGATGAAGGTCACTCCCTGTGAGGAGACTTGTCAGTCTTTAGAGAGCTGATCCTTTTCAAATGCTCTCCATGCAATTAAGAAAAGCAAATGTCATTCGGAAGCCTCAGAAATGAAAATTTGTATGAACTTATTAGCATGAAGTCAACAGCGCTAGTTGAGGGCAGGTTCGCAGTGTGTGCTCTGTTGCTGAGGGATATGCACATGGAATAAGCAAATATAACCTCCATTGGTCGAACGTCAAAGCAAACAAAGGAAGGTGGCATGTCTAGAGTGTTCTAAACAACAATATCTAATGGTGATTAACCAGACTCTTAGGAGCAGGGGCCACTGTACTCTCTTGTACCAAGACTTCTTGTACTGAGCCGTGTACTTGCTCGAATTAAAGACTCCCACTTGCTGTGAAGACTTAGTAAATGTCAAATAACCACTGTGAAAATGTCCATCAACTATGAACATTTCAAAGCGCAGAATTAAAATAAATATATTGTAAAAAAAAAAATATATGTTTGTGGTTATAGTCCTGCAATAAGTTTAAATAAAAAAAGCCGAATCTGTAATGTCTGGGCCCATATTCTAGCTTCCTATTCAACCTGTGTGACATTCATATCAGGCACACAACAGCCAACACAGAATGCTAAGTACGTGTCACTCTCCAAAGGTGCAAGTAGAAGAATGACAACTAAAAGAGCATTTATATTGTCTTGAAGACAATCAATAATACAGCACTGTCAAACCAACCCCTGCAGGTGAGCGGACTCTAGTTGTAATAGGGAAAGTGTATATCTTAGGATCTGCTCCTTTGCATGAAAGTCAGCATACAAAAGACCATCAAAGCGGGTAAAAAAGGTCTGTCAACACCGTGTAAAAGAAGGGCTGATCAAAGTGAAGAACAAAGCAATGCTCTCAGAGCAGCCTTCAGCCCAAGTCCCTTCGCCACTGTTTTTTTTTACTAGCTGCTGTGAGCCCGGAGTGACTGGTGCTGGTTGCCGCTTATGCCACTAGAGTCATTGTAATAACTCATGCAAATGTGCAGACTCCAGAGACAAAGGGAGGTCAAGTAAATGGCCCAGGGATTCATGTCGACAAACAATATTAGATGTAAAATGTGTACCTTTGACAGAAGTATTAATACGGAGCTTTTGAATTTTTTTTTTCTTTGCGCGCATGAAAACTAGTAATTATAGAGAGGCAGAGAGCGAGATGAAGTCTTGTACCAAAGGCAGAGATCGCTGATGAGAGAGAGAGAAACCCAACACAATTAGCTGCTTATGAAGAATCAAAATTCTGAACATTTGCTCGACCATTTCATTCAACGAGCCTGTGATTGACTGTGCTTAGATCTGTACAGTAAAGCGGATAAATCGCCATGCACACCACGCTTAATCATTTGTAACAGCCATATTTGCTTTGACACGTAATTTGCCGTATTAAGCCATTTTTTCCCCCCTTGCTCACTAGCAATTGACTTGGCCTTTGCTTTATAAAACATGTTACAGCCTCCTTTAAATACATTTCCACATTGATGTATGACTGCTCTCTTATTTATTTTATGGGTGTCTTGAACGAAAATATCATGCATTTGTTTTTTTTTTTGTTTTTCCCCTACATTATTCTTTCAAATATGATTTGTCATTTGGCAGTTGAGATATAGTGTAGAAAAAAATCAAAGCACATAAGCAAAATTAATGTCTTACTCTCTGCTTTTTCTCTGTTTTTTCCCCCCATCTCTTCACTTTGTACAAGTAGCCACACCATGCATAAAAGCGATCAGCCCGAGTGAAGGCTGGACGACCGGCGGGGCCACAGTCATCATTATTGGAGATAATTTCTTTGATGGTTTACAAGTGGTATTTGGAACCATGTTGGTCTGGAGCGAGGTAAGCGACACCAATCGGTGGGCTTTGAACTGTAGCATGCATTCCCTGCTGATTCCCTACAAGCTGTCGATAGTCAATTGACAAGTGGTACCCAGAGGTTTTATCTCAAAATACCTTTTTTATCCATGAATTCACAAGTGGCTGCAGAGAAGTGCAGTCAAGGCCCCCTAGTGGACGGCTGAAATATATACGCCTTTGAGCACAATTGGCCAATTAGTGTTAAGAAATTACCAGAAGCGGGCATTGGTATAGCCATATGGAGGCAATTTTCATACGAATCATGCCCTGTGGCCTTTCCTGCAAACCACATTTGCAGATATTTATTTATTTTCTTTCTTTTCCCCATCCAACTTTTAGCAATGTTATTTGCAGTCGGTATTGTTGTATGCAATGTTATTTGCAGTCGGCATTGTTGTATGCAATGTTATTTGCAGTCGGTATTGTTGTATGCAATGTTATTTGCAGTCGGTATTGTTGTATGCAATGTTATTTGCAGTCGGTATTGTTGTATGCAATGTTAGCAGCAGATGACAGAATGTAACTGAATGCCATTGGTGTTTGCTATCTAAGAGCTGTTTTTGTTTTGTTATGCAATCCTTTTAGCTGATAACACCCCACGCCATTCGAGTTCAGACCCCACCCAGACACATTCCCGGGGTAGTGGAAGTCACACTCTCCTACAAATCCAAGCAGTTCTGTAAAGGGGCTCCTGGAAGATTTGTTTATACCGGTAAGTCGATATATTATATACAGCAATATTATTGGGAGGTTTTTATGCAGCAAATGTTATAGTCTTGCCATCTGCTAAAGAATTCATGTTCTACTTTAATACATAAAAAAAACAGTGTATTGCTTTACCAAGGATTCTAATATTGGCATAATGTCTTTTCTGCAGTCTAAAACTGAAATGGATCGGCATTTGCACATAATAATAATAAGTCTAATGAAAGCGCCGTGACCTGCACATCTCAGAAACAGAACATGACGTGGTGTTTTAAATAGGGAGGGATGTTATATCGGGGGCATCTGGTTCCTATCAGAGCATATTGTCTTCTCAGCCTCAGTAACATTTAACCTTCTCAGTATGAAATGCAGCGTAGGGCAACAAGGCCTGCAGATAATGAAACAAGAGAGCAGTGTGATAACCGAGCGCTTTATAAAGTACTTAAATCTGAAGTGCTCAGTAAATAGAGGGAGAATAAGGTCTTCTTTATTTTTAGAGGATCTTACAGTAACAAATACTGACGGCACCATTTCTCATTATGTTAAGAAAAGGACTAACTCAGACTTCCCATTCTGTAATGCCTGTTCCTTTCAACAATTATGAAGATACAATTACCTTGGGAGAATGTGGCAGTTCAGTTGATTAGCACGGTGAATTAAAAGAGTGAGTCACAAATGACATGTCCAGCTATTTTCTGCTGGTTTCTCCGTATTCCCAGTGTAGCTCACCCTGATGTAAGAAGGTCAGAAATTAGAGGGAGATAACAATTTTCAAGCAGCTTGCACTTAAGAGAAGAATTAACAGTCATTCTGTATGTAATTGGCAGTTAATAGTATATTGCGTTCTAGACTCAAACGAATAAGCTGCAATTTGTCCGTATTAAATAACATTATATATATTTTATTTATTTTGTTGTTACCCCCATGGTAAAATATATATATTTTTTAATCCTGGATTTAATTTTAAGTTAAAATAATTACATCCAGACTTAATAACGACGGTTGAAGCTCGTGCGCAGCGTGCGTAAGTTGGGCTGTGCGATCGGACTGCTCATGCGCGCACAAGATGTTACGCATCGGAACGCTCAGTGTACAGAACTGGATTCAGAATTCCGCACTTTGGGACGTGCCTTGGATTATACGCATTGGGGCTGCGGGGGGGGGAGGCATTTAAATTGTACAGTGTGGGTTGGGTTAGGCGCTTCGTACTAACAGCGTTATGTGCAGAAAAGCGTAAGGCAGGGTTATGGACAGCGAAGTCACTTAATTTCGTGCAGATTTTTTACGTACGGAAATCGCCCTTAAGTCTGGATCTGGTCCAGTATTACTAATATTACAAATACTTCTAATAGAAATACTTTTTAAAAAGAAATGTAAATTTAAATATGATGAAATCTGTTACATAGGGAGAGGTCGGTGTTGTTCCATGTGACTTAGCTTGTTTGCTTTTTGATTGTTGCCACACTTGTGTCACTGGTGAGCTATTGTTGTGGTTATTTTAGGATTTATGGATACAATATACTAAATGTGTGTTAAAGATCGTTTGATTTGTAGCTACCACTTAAACCTGGTACCCACTATGGACCTGATTCACACTTAAGAATCTTCTTAAAATAAGAACTTAAAGTCACTCCTGGGCAAAACCATGTTGATTGCAGGGGAATTAATTTAATTGTAATCTTTGCATGCAGGGATATATCTTTGAATTGCTTACTGCACACAGATACTGACCAGCGTTACTATTACACTGTTATTTAGACTTGGGCTGGGAAATATCACCTCTCAACTCTAATACTGTTTGCAACAGATGAAATATGACTCCCCTGCAATCACCATGGTTTAGCCCAGGAATTACTTTAGGTTCTTATTTTAAGAAGATTCTTAGGTGTGAATCAGGTCCTTTATCATCATCGATAACCGGTTGATCACCTGACCATTGCATATTGTAGCAGGGCCGTCCTGATTCTTTACTAAAGAATAAAAAGAAATAAATGGTGCATATTATTTTAGCTGCTTAAGTATTTTTAAGTAGACGTTTTCTGATGATTTGGTCTATTTTACTATATTGCAATAGTGTGCACTCTTCCCCGCAGGGCAGGCCCTAACCTATAGACAGTTTAGGCGAGTCGCCAATAGCAGCATCTTGTCAGAGGGGGCACCCCAGGGCAGAAAAGGAAACCCAGCACATGTGTAGACGCTCCTCCCCCTTGTAAAGCAGAGCGGAGCCGATTTTCAGTCAGCTGCCTGCCCGGGCACCATTGTCCCTCCGCTGTGACCCACTAATGACAGAGTTGATTTTTGCTAGGGGGCACCAACCAAATCTTGCCTAGGGCACCAAGTTGGCTAGGGCCGGCCCTGCTTCCACGTTCACGATGTGTTGTGATATAACAGCTGGCGTCTGCTGATTTGGTGTTATGACTGTGCTAAAAATCACGATCATCGATTTTACAAAATGTCAGACATATGTGGGTAGACGACGACCTTTCTGTACAGCATAGACAGAGTTCTGTGCAGCGTGTACAAGAGTCACAACTGTTTCAGCACACAGTTAGGAGAGATGATGGTCTGAGATTTGCCAGTAAATTGGTAAAGTGTATACACGGGGATCGGCTCATAGAAACATAGAAAGTGACGGCAGATAAGAGCCACATGGCCCATCTAGTCTGCCCATAGGGACGTGCAGTCGTTAGATGTGATATAATCATATCTCATGTATAATTATATAGGTGTGTACCCAGCTTTACATTAATATTTGGTTCCTCATATTAACTGTTTGGGAGACTGATGGTGCATTTAGAGCTCCTGATTGCAGTTAGCACCTAACCTATAAGTTATAGACCTTGCAATTGTATTGTGTTTAATACTTGATCCTTGTCATCACAGCTGACCTAGAAAGGGGACGTAGAGGTTTCCCTAAATATAGATATAATTTGACTGGCTCAGAGTACAGACAAAAGGCTAGATTTACTAAACTTCTGTAAAGGAAGAAAAGCAGATGTTGCCCATAGCATCCAATGAGATTCTAGCGCTAACTTTCCTGTTATATACTAGAGAACATCAACTAGATTCTTATCGGTTGCGATGGGCAACATCTCCAATTTTTCTTTTGAGACGTTTAGTACATTTAGCCCTAAAAATGTGTTTCGAGTATTTTTGATTCTGAGCGAACCATTTTGCCAAATATAGGGGGTTAAGTTTAATGTTGCACACAAATACTTAACAGCTTTATTTTAGGCTACAATTAAGTTACGCTAAGACTAAGTCCACACCGGATTCTATGTTTTATAAGCACACCCCCTGCAGTGCAACATGGTTTAGCCAGGGTGCAAACATCAGTCCCATTGGTCACAAATATGCATTTCCAGTCATTTTAAACAGTCCTGCTTCCACAGTACATACCTCTAGCTGATGTTGAGGGCAATTATAATAATGTTTTTATGCACGCAATTATACGCACGGCACCCACCAACAACCCCGACACTCCCCTCTCCCGGGCGTGCGTCGGATTTCCGTGTGTATGTCCCCAAGTGCAATTCCCATGTACGTCCATTACACACTGTCTACGTAAAATACACACGCAACTTCCGGATCGAAAACGGATCTCTGAATACGGCCCTTTAAGAGCAATATGGTTTGTTCTTGGCCCCTTGACTGTCCATATGACTCAAGGGTCGAGGAAGAGGTGAGTGCATTTCATGCAGCGAAGATTCAGATATCCTACAAAATGCTCTGCTGATGTTTGAAGAGTTGTACAGTTTTCCTGAAACAATTAGACTCTCAGATACCTATTGTACAGTCCAAACACATCACCAGACAGCATCATGCCATGTATTTATAAAGTGTAACAAAACTCCAACACAAAGCTTGGTGGAACATCGTTTTCCTGATCTCCGGATTCCTGCAGTTCCAGCCCTGGTAATATTGTAGCACACAATTATTTGCAGTGAGGAAAGAAGCCCGTTTATTTTGTGTTTGACCTGATTCTCCTCTTTCCACACTTGTCATTATAGACCTGCATGAAACGGGTAATTTTCTGGCAGCTGTTCTGGCCAATAGTTGATCTTTAGTCCTAATCCAATTATTCCTGGAGTCCCCTTCTGGGGTAATGATAGAGTCCTCAAAGGATAGTTTCCCTGGACCAGGAAGACAGATTAGTGTGTCTAGAAAAATGGTAATGGTAAAATATCACAAGTTTCTTTCTAGCTGCAAAAAAATGACACCTTCTCTCTGCTTTGCTTGATGCTAAATTGACAGCATTATTTTTTTTTGTACACTGTACTTCGGGTCTGTAATAGCAGCTCTTGTAACATATGCATTTGATTTCAGGCCTGCCACAAATGACATCGTTTAGTTCCCATTCCACTTGAGGAACATGAGAAGTGACCAATTTAACGATCTTTTGTGAGCATTCAAATGTGATTCTATCAATGATACCGCTACACAGCTTAGAGTCAATAGCCCATCCTATCACAGGCAAAGACAAACTAGCTGTCTCATAGGTCAGCGCACTTTAAACAAATAACTATGTATTCGCAGAGCAAATGACTGCTAATTACCTCCCACAAATCATACTATTTGTGTTCCATCATAATTCACAGCTACTGCATTCCTTTCACACTACAACACGGCATTGCCTTCTCATACACACTGTAGCTTCACCAGTCCTGTTTCTGGTTAACCCTTTGAGACTTGTCTTTAGTATTCATTTATGACTTGATTATATTAAGTGACACTTAGTCTTTTTGCAAGTCTTATATATATGATGACACCCAGAATGACAAAATTGATATGTAAGACGTTATGATAGACGTTATTAATGGTTCATGTTAGAGTGCTCTAAAGTACATCTGTCACCTCTACATACTGACAGGAGATATTGTGCGGACTAAAGTAATATGTATTAGAGTTAATAAGAGGAACTACAGCTGTTTATTAGATACACATAAGCATAGAAGCATAGAATGTGATGGCTCTTGACCCATTTAGTCTGCCCTAAACCCTAGACCCTATTTGACATAGTCAATATATTATGCACCTCATAATCATTATCTGCATGTGCCAAAGGCCTAGATCCTGGGCTATGGACGCCAGGGTAATTACGCAATCTGCGTACTTAATTCCCCTGGCATGCGCACATCATAACTACGCTAGCTTACACGTAATGTTAGTTACATACACTGGCCAGTACGTTAAAGGGGCCGGCCAGCATGTTACGTATACTGTATATCTGCAATATAGGCGGAGATAGGCATTTAAATTAGGGAGCGTGGTGGGGGAAGGCCCCTTACGACAAGGTCTGTGGTTGCAAGTCCGCAGACCAAGTCGTAAATTTTAAGGTAGGAATCTTGGCACGTTAGTGTCCAGGTTTTATTACGTTGAGCGGGAAGTGCAGGGGGCAGGGGGCGTGTCCTCCCCGCTACTCTGTAGTTACTAAAGACCACGCACGTCCATAAGATATGCGTTGGTCTGAATCCAGTCCCATGTCACTAATCTATGGAAAGATCACATGACAACAGTAGCGATTGCGATACTCTTCATTCCGAAAGTCTCAAAAATAAACCCCTTTTATTTTCAAATCATTAAAAAAAAATGCATTTACTAATTGTTCTACAAAGTTCTTTCAATATATAGTCGTGCAGTACGATTATAATGCAGGAGCGGTTATGTATTAGGGTTGCTATAGAAACCAAGTGAAGCCCTTCTACATGCACCATAATGAATGTAACCAGGATCAGCAGAATGCACCTAGTAAACACAAGATATAGTGCACGATGTCCACCCGTTCCCTGTTCCCTGGCTCTAGATATTAGTTTGATGAGAATGGATAACCCCCCCACCCCAAAAAAACTCCCCAAAAGCTTTAAAAAAAACAAGTTTATGTTTTCTCATTTACTTTGAGATGTGGAAGCACTTAAGTACAACGGTTAAAATGAATAATCATGTATTTTGTCAGTGGACTATTGCTAATCCTCTGTACCACTTATAAAAACTATTTGTCCCATTAGATTTGATGTGGTTCCATTGGTGGAGCTTAGTTGTGTAATTAGTGCTGCAGGACATTACTTCCTCTGTCTCTGGCATCATGCGAGTTCTGCAATCTCTTTTGTTGTCCGGCTGACCGTTCTGTAGCTGTTCTTTGCTGTTTCTCTATTGGCAGGAGATTGATCAAGCTGACAATGGCGTATTACTTGTCTTCATGAAATATTAAATGAATTGGTGCCCTTTGTTTCTTGCTTTTGAACAAAATGTTGGGACTGGCGCAGCGGGACAGTTTAAGATACCAGCAAGTGTATTTACCAATAACCTTTTAATACTATGCAGTTATTCAAAACAGATTGATGTGCTTGCTCTGTCACTGCTCCAGCGAATGGATAGATTACATTTTATTTCTTAGCTATTTCTGTCCTCTTTATTTTTTTTTACCCACTCTGTGCCTCAAAGGAGGTCTGAGGAATAAGACATAGCATTCGTGGTAGTGCACAAGCAGACGATTTGTCCTAATCAGTGACACACATTTACTAGAATTGCTTAAAATGAACTATACTTCATACAGAAATCACACATTTACAGTGCTCCATTCATCATTGGAAAATTGAGGGCTGGTAAACTTTTCTGTTCCTCCAGCGGGATTGTGGACATGCATCAAAACGTTAAAAAATGATTGGTGAGAGGGAGCTGTCTGCCATTTATCAAGGAAAGGAAACATTATTTGCTAATTTTCCAAGCTAGTCGGTGACAGGGTGCTTCGTCTTTGAACCCATAGTGACCACCATAGCCTTTTTGTTATTAGTACAAGTCAAGCGCTTTTTGGCTGTTGCTAACAAGACTCATTTGTCTATCAGGCTTTTATTATTATTTTTTTTTTTCACTTTCCCGACTGTGTGTCTGCATCCAGGAGGCCCTCTCTATTGCATGATTGGATGTTCTATTTTATTCATTTTTAAGTTGTGGTATCTCAAGCCATTGATAAATCAACAACTTTCAGAGTCAAGGTGAAGGTGTCGAGTGAGCCAACGGTGAAATAATGTTGTAGCATGTGGACGGTCATTTGTCTTAAAATAAGGACAAAGAGGTCGTTCATGTTCCAATCAATACATGCTGAGATTTTTGTTTATGGGCTAAATATTTATATCTTCCTTTCTTGTCAAGAATCAAAGTTTGATACTTGCAGTGTTACACAAGTAACCTCTACCCCTATTACTGGATTTGTCGATACTGGTTTATTATGGTGGACAGGAAAATTAGTTGATTGAGTTAGGTTGTAAGGACACAAAAGAGTGAATTAAAAAAAAAGAATGGAATGAACCCGTGTCATTATCAGTGGTTTTCAGAACTTGCATAAGTTGTATATATAGTTTTTAACGTTTTTCATCTTCTCCAAAAGGTTTGCCTGAGTTACTGAGTAGAATTCACAAACCATCTGCTCCCTAGATGTAATTCTTCCCATCGTCCTCAGTCTCCCTAAAGTAGGAGTAGGGGATGTATAACGCAACACAAGAACATACTGGTCATCGTAGTGTGTAGTTTAACAACACCAGTGCTTAATAGATGAAGGATGACCTTATCTAGTGCAAAGAGACCATGTATAACATGCCAATATGTTAAAACAATAAACATCAAGGAAATAGTCTCCTATATGTTATGTCCTCAACAATTGTTACAAGCTAAAACAGACCTAGCAAAATGCAGGAAGGAGCTGGGGGCCAGTATTGAAGGCTTGGAGGTCCCCATATGTCTGGTCAGTGACCTTGAGTGGCCTTCCCTGATCAGTGAGACAAAAATAACACCACTTTCACCTAAAATATGTTTTGGGGCCACAGTGTAATCTCCCATGAGCTCCGGTTTCAAATATTATCTTACAGTTTGCCAACAGGCACGGTGTTCCCTCAGAAGTCCATGCAAGCGATAGGCCATTTTATTCCTCAGTGTTCCGTGCCTGCAGGGCTGGGATTGGTAGGTTCAGGAGCTATATCATAAACCATAAACAAACGTCTTGTGTCTGGAATGTTAACATTACTGTGCAAAACACAATGCCATAGAAAACACCTTACTGTAACAGGGAAACTGAGCTGCCACCGTGTTTCTGTGCTCAGTGTCACATGACATCTCTGTGATTTTGTGATTGTCTCATTCATAAAAGCTACTCTTGCACGGCTTTGCTGGGACACCTGGCTTTCCTCCCCCTGCCCGTTCTCAGTTTCCAATGACATGAATTACTCTGTAGAAGTCTACTAAGAAATCTGTGGCATTAAATTGACTTCTGCCAGGCCTTTTTTTTTGTGGTCAGAAGGTCATTAGTGGAGAAATATTAATCAGCTTAATCAGTTATGATAATGGTGGAAACACATAAACTGGTTGGAAACCCCTTAAATGTCTCTCGCAGTTTCACTTCCCTCAGGAAGGGAAAATGTATAATCCCTGAAGTTACTAAAATACTATTGGCCTGATTCTGACTTCGTACGACACAGTATGCAGACCCTCCTACATGACCCATTCCATTAGGTACAATACATTCCGCTCCTCAGCTTCCAACTGTCACTCACCTGGTTTAAATGAATAAACTGATATTTAAAAAACTATTTGTCTCTTCAACAAAGGTGGTGTCCATAGTAACAGACAGTTTGAAACTGAGGAGCGGAGCATTTAGTACCTAATGGAATGGGTCATGTTGGAGAGTATGAGTATATATGAGTCCATACCCGTACATGTGCCATACAGGGGACACACACTTCCCTTGCATGTACCCAATGCTGGATAGCAAATTCTGCACATTAGCCCCTTTTGCAAAGGCTATAACACGGATTCTGCTTTCTATTCTGGATCCAGTCCTGTGCCATGGAACTCTACGAACTGTCCATGTTTTCAGGTGTCTTTGTTGTGATCATTAATGACGGACACATTTTAGAAGCTCCACAGGTGTTAGTAATTATATCACTGGTGACTCTTTGAGGAGTCCAGGAAAACATGGACCGTTAGTGGTCCCTGAGGAGCGCCTTTGGGAATTACTGTCAAAGAGGAACAGCAGGTGGAAATCTGAGGTGCCTGCAATTATGTAGGGGATACAAAGATTATACTGGATGAAGAGAACCCTTTCTTGAGGTGCAATTTTTTTTCAAGCTCTTTGTCAAATGAAACACAATAGGATCAAATCCTCTTTTACATTTTTACACTAAATAGGTTGTAATAGCCTGTAGGTTTCAGACTTACTAAGTCAAGGATATTAGTCCTGCTTCAACAAGCAAGGCTGCATCCAGATGACTGATGCCTTTAGCCCCTCCGTGCTTTTGTGTTTCCTATGCACCTCACTATGCTCGGCTTACCCTGCCGAGTGCTGTGATTGAAATTCATTGCCAAATTTATTGAGAAATTAATGAGAAAAGCTGCAAAGTATTGACTTTGAGAGGAAAACACAACTCATCTTGAATGAGAAGGAAAATGCAGCAATAATTTAGCCGCTATTGATTTTGCCCTGTCCATGTATTGATCTTCATTTTACAATATTAATTTGCACCTGCGATCGGCTGCAAAGGGAACGGATTTCATTTCTTTGCAGTGTTAATGTAGAAAGCATTAAGAACCTGTGCTACAACACGTCACCTGAAAGGATTTTTTTCTCCTCACCTCAACCTATGCACTTGTTACCGAAATAGACTAAAAATTAATTTCATTTTTTTTTTTTGTCTGACAAAATATTAAAGTGGAGACTTTGTGAAATGTACACCACATCATAGCCCCGTAGGCTGTATTTCATCTGTGCAGGGAGCTATCAGCAACATGAGATTCCCACAACTTCTCATCATCATTCCCACATTGGTTCAAAGTTCATGAAATTTCTATGAGCATTGATCTAAACACATTGATTTTTTTTTTCCAGCAGATCTTTGAAATTTTAATTTCCCAAGCATCTGAATTTCTTATAGATGAAATGCACTTGGTAGAGACAGTTGATGATAAAGTGAAAGACTTAACATTATTTCCATGCCTTTATTTTTTGGTGTTATTTTTTATTTTTATTTTTTTAATAAAGTAGGGGTGCATTTGGGGGCCAATAGTCTTTTTTGAATCATTTAGTTTTTTTTTTAAGAGGATAAAAATTTAAAGAGTGGGGAAGAACAGTTTTTTCACCAGAGCCGGTGTTGATTGTCTTTTTCGTAGCTAAGTTGTTTTTTTTGCTAGTTATCTTTCTTTCTTTTGAAAGTCGTAGCTGAAATCAAATGGTTTTGAGAGTAGAGGATAGAGAGAGACACATTCTTTACTGAACAATCATTTGAACACAGCAGTCTTTAACACCTGGTCAAGTTCACCTACTTACTTATCAGTAGGACATTTAATAACCTCAAGGTGATATAATTGCTATTGGCATCTGTCCCCCCTGGATTCTGCCGCTTAATGTGTAAACTACTTGTCAGCAAATAGCACTTTGTCACTGAAATCACTAACACCCTCTAGAGGAATGTCTCTGAATTCAGCAATTTAATTTTACTTTATTTAATTTTTACACATTACAACCTGTGCTTATCCAGTCAGGTGGCAGTCTCTGAGTCCGCTCCGAGTCACTAGATATACACTGTGACTCTTAGAAAAAAAAGGCCGTTGTGTCTTATATAACAACTCCTTGGTTTATTTTTTTGTGGTTTATTTTTTGTTGTTTTTTTCGTGTAATTGACACACTCTCTTGTCCCTTGAAAAGAAATCTGCAGATGTTCTTTATATTATGTAGTTATGGTTCTAATGTGAAAAACTACCTCATTAGGAGGATCTGTTCGTAACCAGAAAATTACTGCATTATGACAAATGCATGATTGGGAAGTTACAGGAAGATGATCATTATTGAAATGAAACTGGAACTCGTTTAATGGTTGCAACCAGCAGCTGGAATAAGGCAAATGAATGCCTTCCTGTTATTATTATTGAAGTCAGGGCTTTCTGTCAGGAGGAAAATGTGTGTCAGCTCCAGATTCCTTATATCTCTTTCTGGCTGCACACTTGTTAAACAATAGCATGTCAGTGCTAAAAGAAGCTCGCTTCCTGCATTACACATCCCCCCCCCTGTACTTCCAGCTACACTGCTAAATAGAAGGCTGGGAACCATTGCACAATGACTCAAGAGCAACCAATTAGAGACAGAAGGCTGATAAATGTAAAAGAAAGTCCACCTATTATGTTACTAATACAACACTGGCTTTTTATTTTTTTTACTTTTTGTGAATATATTATTATTCTTTATATTTATTTTTATTATTGTGATTATTTCATAATTTTATTATATTGGGCCAGATCCAGATTTAAAAACGCTAGGGGGCTTAACGCAAGTCACAAGCATAGGCCTCCCTAAACATTACATCTGTGCATACTCGCGTCAGATGTTACGGATCTCCTTGGGGGTGGGGTTAGGCATGCTGATGAGGTAGAGTAGGTAGTGTGATCTGCGTTGAGATGGAAAATAATAAAAATAATAAAAATAATAATAATAAAGTAGTGTAACAGAATTGAAGATATGTGCAATATACAGAAACTTTATTTTGTACGTATAGTGCATAGTTTTCAACTTTCTATTACTTCCTTCAGGGATATCTGGGAGGGGAGATAGAGATGGCGGTATGGGGGCGGAGCTTGATGATGTCATTTAATGCAAATCACTGCCTGGAGTCCCACCCCCCATCTTCTCAATGCTGTAATCCATAGTGTTTCTAAGAAAACACAAATGGTGTCATTAAGCCCCGCCCATCCTTTGTAACACTATGGATCACAGCATTGATAGGCTGCAGCTGTTGTGACTTATAGCAGGGATTTGCATTAAATCAAGCCCAAATACGGGAGATTTGTCTGCTCTCCCAGCATCCCGGGAGCAATGCCCGAATTTTGGGGAGACTCCTGGACATTCCGGGAGAGTCGGCAATTATGGTATAGTGCTCTCTGAGGTCTTACAATACCGGTGTTACACTACATTGCAATAAACAATATAGCAATGTTATACAAACAGGAATTTAGAAGAGAACACGTGTCCTCTTTTTATTCATGAGATTATTCCTCACCTCGATTCACCTGACCTGGATTATTCAGTAACTATTAAAATGATCGATTGATATTATGAATGGAACGCTAAATAATAATCAGACATCGGCCCATATTCAGAGTACTGGACGTATAACATAGACGTCCGGTATTTAGCGATTTTTACTACTGCGCATACGTAGTTATTTTTTAACGTTATCTACGTATTTTTTTCTTACGTAGGTCTTTCAGACCGCATTTACACAATCAATGTAAGAAAAAGATACTTAGATTACGTCAAAAAATGACTACGCATGCGCAGTAGTAAAAACCGTTAAGCACCGGACGTCTACGTTATATGTCCGGTACTCTGAAAACGAGTAGGTGGATAGGTGGTAGATGGATATTTTTTATCCCGGTCAAAGCTGTGAGCTTCTAATGCGACATTGGCTTTGGCTCTCACAATCTGAACTGACATCACACGCTGTTAAAATTTTATCAATTGAGCCGTGATTAATCCCCCAAGTACACTAGAGTGACTTAAATATTTAGCTTGTTTTTCCTCTTATGACTCGAATGCATGTAGAGCTCGCCGATTAACTCCAAAGCACTCACAACTATTTAAATATGTATCCTCCTTGAGCTGTAGGCTATTTCATCCTCTAGGAATCATTGAGTATATTTGGTCATGTCAGACCCTATTTGTATGACCAGCTCTGGATGTTGCCCTGCATATGATAACAGGATATCTGCTCCTTTCAGAGCCTGTCTGATTGCTTGCCTCATTTGGCATGCAATGTGATGCTAGTCATTTCATCTCCCCTCTCCATTCAGCTTTTTATTGCTGTGTAATTTTCCTATTCTAAAATAGCAGCTCTCCAACAAAAATGACTATGCATTAGGCCACAGTAGCCTGCTCAAATGGATATTAATACAGTTTATCTCTAAAAGGACGAATAATGTATTTCAAACAGATAAAAGGGCCTCCCATTAAATGATGAATGTTAATATCTTCTGGCATAGTTGCAGTATAGTGATATTTCACATGGGAGGCTTGCATTATTACGTCTGATACAAGACACTGAAAATCTGTCATGTTGTGAATGATATAATTGTCCGCATGCTAAACGATCTATATATCATATTAGATATATATATATTTTATGCACCAATTAGGTATTTTTTTTTTTTTCTAGTCTAGAGAGCTGGAATTAAACACTATTCTGATAACAGAAATGTATTGTGTAGGTGAACGTTTGACACACGATAGAAAGATCTGTAAGCTAAAAATACATTCATTTTGTAGACAACAATATTTTGTTATAAATTGCCTTCAGAGAGTATTCTTATGGAAATACATAGGACATGATCCGGACTTATGAAAGTGGGTGTTATTTTTTTTAACCCCTTACATTGGAAAACGTATTTGAGCGCCACTATGAGACTGCAATCCACGCAATTTCGATTTTTGACATGGGGTGTTTTGCGGTAGCAAGCTGTAGGGGTTTATTGGTACAAAATACAGTAAAACCGGGGGTGCGAACGGCCGCAAGATCTTTACTTCCTATCGTTCATTACTATAAGTGGGGACAAGTTTTAAGGAATTTTTAATTTCATTAGCGAAGTTTTGTTAGTGGATCGCTGTGCAATCCTAAGATCCGTAAGTGTGAGGTGAGACCACTCCCCTTCCACATGCTGACTTCCGAACACAGGGCCCTATCTTATAAGAGCGTAACTTAGAATCGTGTGTTATCCAAGCACTTACTGTACGAAATGAATACAGCGCTCCTCCCACCATGCGTACATGCTGTCCTCATGGCAGGTCGTCCCGCCCCTGAGGATCCAGATCCGTGCTGGAAGCCTGAAGCGCACGCATGCGCTGTATTAAGTAGGGAAATCGCCCGCATTATGTATTTCTGGATCAGGCCCATGGTACCAGAACTCCATAAGAGCGATATGGGACTCACATGCACTCACACAGATGCGTGGGTACATTAGAGATCCACTATCAGTCCACAGGCATCACCTATTCAGTGGTGCACAATGATGCAAATTTGTGTTCAAGATTTTGAGATGTGCAAAAGTGTGTAAGCTCTATAATCAAGCACACGTGTGTCTGTCAGTTGTATTCACAGTAACATTCTACCCAGATTTAAATATTAAATGGTCTGTAGGTCCCCAGACAATATCTACGCAGGCTATGGTGGCATTTCCTATCTATCTAGCTATAAGGAAGGTCTTGTAAGTCATTGAGATGGACAAATAATCCAAGGTGCGTGTATATTATTAGAAACACGCTTTGCTGTATTCTTTCATGTAATTCTTCTCCAGCCATGTTTCTTAAGTTACCCAAGGCTCCTTTCTCTAATTATCCACGAGGTCAGTAAGCAAAATTGGGAAGAAGCTGGGAGATCAATACAAATTATCCCTGAGCAAACCAGTGCTGACAGTTTGAATTGCAGCATATGTTTACCCAAAATCAGGCAATTTATCTTAATATCAGCAAAGTAATGCAGTGCGGGTGAAAGGTCAGGCAATCTCTCCACCTCATAATTACCCAGTTCTAAAACAGGAAAGTGGTATTGATTGGCCTAGCTCAGTGCTGTAGGACTGGGATGTGTCGGTGCCGTGCCCTGGCTCGGCTGGACTCTTGGCTTGTAAACTCGGCATGCTCAGGATTTATGAGATGTGTGGTAAAGGTCTTATGTTTCCTACTTCACTGGAAGATTTGGCCTGCAAAATCTCCTCCTCATATTGTAAAGCAGCCGCTGTATTTACTCTTGTATTTTTTTTGGTTGTCATGCTTTGATTTTAAAATGAAAATGGGGCACAACTATAATAGCTATTGCTGAGTGTGCGCCTTGTGTTGGATCTTACAGTCTAAGGGCCGGATCCAGACCTAAGCGCAAAATCCGTGCGTTCGCAGCCCGGCGGCTCTGTACATAGGACTTTGCTATCAGATCAGTACACGCCTCCTTGATCTCCTCCATGCGACAGGCAGTTACGAGGACTGCGCCCTGCCTTAAGTATTCCGTACGGAAACCCTTTCATTTGGAGTACTGGGTTGTATATAAGGCCTTAGCCAAGCCCCTTACTGTGCAATTTAAATACCCATATGCCCACCACCATGTGTATTACGGCAGACGCCCCCCCCCCTCAAAATATTTCTGCATGGATACGTGCGGAACTGCTGCTCTCCACCCTGACCCTGTCTGACGGGAATTAGGCATGCAGAAGTGAAGACCTGGCCCCTTTCCACTGAATTTTTTCCGTACGGAACCTAGTCCTAACATCTGAGGCCAGATTTTCTAAGCTGTGGGCTTGGAAAAGCGGAGATGTTGCCCATAACAACCAACCAGATTTTAGCTGACATTCTCTAGTATGTAAAAAGAAAGTGAGAGCTAGAATCTGATTGGTTGCTATAGGCAACATCTCCACTTTTACAAACCCGCAGCTTAGTAAATCTGGCCCCTGTTGTGCGCATGCGCCTATGTTATTTGTCGGGTGATTTGCGCAAGAGAGAAATGGGCACCGGTTTTGTAACAGCAAACCTGGGTATTACCCTGGGTGTTGGAGAAACAATAGTAAATCCCATGGCAGTTAAAGTACACAGCATGCCAGTTATACACGAAGTTAGCTGATGATTGGAGAGAGCAGACTAACAATTCCCTAGGAGCGTGATGTCACCAGCTCCTGGTGAATTGTCAGGCTGCATTATTGGTTGTCTGACTGGCTCCTAATCGATCGATTGGCTGAATTATCATGAGTACAAATCGGTTTATACATAGATGGGAGTCATTGACACAAATGAGTATGCAGACCACTTAATTGGATGAAATCTCATGAATACAAATGAGGTGTGTTGGAGTAAGTATTGGGAAGATACCTTACATTGAAGATATGACACATTGACAAATGATGTTACGTTTTATCACAAATGAGAAATTATGTCATACCCTCCGTTATTGAGCGAAGTGACACTTTCGGAGTCCAGAGATAGGTTCAGTTGACACTCTAAATTACATTTACAAAGGGAAAGACCCATAAATGAATCTCAAACATATGGAAATATCTGCCCTGAGATGAAAGCTTATAGTTATTACGAGTCATAAAGATTGCATTAAAGCTTCTATCACCTGTCACAACCATTTGCATGAAATCAATAACACAAAGCCATCTATCTTTTACTTGACCACCTTTCATCAAGCTGATTTTATTAAGTCAAGCAGTCACCGTAATTAAGTATCTATAAAAGAATCCATGGCATGTTATGGAAGTGTAGCAATGCCTCTTTATTTGTTCTCTTCGTTGGAACCAGGGACTGGTTAGCACAAATTTGGCCTCTGTGGCCCCAAAACCCACTAGGAACCCTTTTAAAACAAAAACCAAAGGTTACTGATAGACTTGGCCATGAATATCCTATAAGGCTGGGGGCAGATGCTCCTTAGCCCATTTGAAACTCTTCGGCGGACACTCAAGATAGCTGGTGAATATGTTAGGTGATATGAGGCAAAGAAATCAATCAGATTCTAATTTTAGAATATAACATCTGACATTTGACACCTTTATAACACTCTTCCCCATGAACTAGTTTTCATTCTACCCCCTCAAGACTTTTTGCTGTGCCCAACGTGAGTCGAACATATTGCATGAGACTATAGAGTTGCTCTTGTGTAGGCCACTGGCAGTAACATGACGAATGGTCCTCACAAGCAACAATGACAGCTTCCGATGATTAATGACCTGATTATGAAGTGGGCCCTATATACTTGGAATATGCATCATAGAGCGTTAAGTGCTCTCTAGTGTCACAGATGCCTAGGTATTTTTGAGGAGCCTTTACTATTTGTCGTAGAGAGAAAGGAAAGAAAGAAAAAAAAGGCCAAAATCGTTGCAAAAGCCGTGTCATGTACAATCAATAGATTGGATCAATTCTTTATTAACAAGAAAATGTCTTACTTCACATTCCTATGTGGACCTTTGTCTCCGAAATACATGATGGAATGTCAAATCAAATTGCAGTCTTCAACTTTCTGTCATGTTATCGAGTGCATACATGAGCGGCTCTTTGCAAGATGAACGTTCAATGCTTAGACAAATAACTCAAGCACTTGTTAGTAATCATAACTAATTATTTCCCCTATTTTTTTTCTTTTATTACACATTTAATACAGCAAAACTATTTTACTATACTGGTTTGTTTATAATGCAAAAATTAAGATATTAAGTTGTCCCTACTTTATTTTACTCTCAAATTATAGGGAAAAAAACATTCAAACACGATGGCCCGTATTCACAGATGTGTGTGTGTGTATAAAGTACGCAAATATACGCACCTACGTTGCACCCATGACACTTCCCTCGAACAGACGGGTTTTCGGTGACTTTCACATCCATAGGGCACCCTTAAGTCTACGTGTGTACGTACGTGCGTATTTATCTAACTACACCCTCAAATGTCCATTTAAATGCTTCCCCCGCCCGCTTTCACGTAATTTCTAACATCCGGATAAAAACCACACCCCTCCGTACATATGTCACTAAGTGCGATTCACAAGTCTATGCCGAAAGTACTTATGTGCTTAAATACTACATAATGAGTGTGGAAAAATACGCATGCGCAGTTCATCCGATCCTAAAAATATGCACGCAACCACACGCAAAACCGGATCTCTGAATACGTTCCGATGATTCCATAGTAAATATG
This sequence comes from Limnodynastes dumerilii, assembly GCA_011038615.1. NCBI lineage: Eukaryota > Metazoa > Chordata > Amphibia > Anura > Limnodynastidae > Limnodynastes > Limnodynastes dumerilii. Next base: position 239,824 of record WWET01000417.1, read on the forward strand.
TCTTCCACAAATAACGGTTCAAACTTTTATGGTGCTTATGCCAACAAAAACATTTTTCAACTTTTGGTTGTTGACATTGACGGACGGATTAAGCATCGTGGGATCTGACTGGATTGGACAAATCAGACACACATAAAGCCATTCTACGTTTTAAACCCTGTAACTGGCTCTAGTTTCCATTTGAGCAATGAGTAAACTGAGATGTTTTCTTTTTGTCAGGCAAAAAGAAAAAAAAAGCTTTGATTAATGCTTCACTTTTTCAACAGAGTTTTTCGGATAAAAATGATGTCAGCGTTACAAAGTAATATACACTAATAAGTATTTTCATCTTGACTTTAGTGTTTTGGCCTTCAGGCTTGTTTTTTGTTTAAGTCTGGCAGTACGATAATAAAGCCCTATGACTTCTTAGAAAGCTTGTTAAACACAATGTGTGCAGTCTAACATACTCCGGTCCATGATTCATGGACTGTACACAGCAGCATGTATTGCTGATTTATGACCGAGTGCAGTTCATAGTCAAAATTACAATTTGAGGGGGGTGGGTAGTAAGATTAATTACTATTTGTGGCCTGCAATTTCACAAGGCTAGTGGATTGCAGCAGTAGAATGATAGTGCCTTACATCAGTTTGTAGTCAACCATTCACAGATTATTAAAGCTTTGCAAGATTAAGTGCTCCTCCTGCCCGGTTTGTGCTCAGGCAATATGCTAGACAAAAAAAAAAGGACCACACGGATAAATCTGTAACGGGCAATGGCCAGGCATATGTCATAATTGCCGGTTACCCAGTAATTTGCAGCTAGTATGGAAAACACTGCTTAATATAGCCATTGTATTATGTCATATATAGTATGGCATGCTGACCTCATTTTGCATATTTTGTTGTGTTGTGTTGGGGTAAGTTTATTTTTCTCTCCTAATACTTCAGTTATACAGGGGTGCAGTAAATAAATTAGTAGGTGTAGATTTAGTGGACAGGGGGAGGTAATGATCTGGCCCTGAGTGATTAGTCACCTTCATATCCTGCAATGATAACCGAGTGGGCATGCATATCATTGCGGCAGAGGTGTACAGGTTGTAGCAGTGTGCACAGGTGCATCATAATGACGGTCGGGGCATAGAATTGTTGCTATAGCTATGACAAGATGTTGAATTGAGAGTAATATTCAGTGTGTACTCATCTACACTATCGCATTAGATTAGTACTATGTATTCTCATAGCTTTAAAGAGCACACTGGGAGTACCCGTGTTTTACTGTTCACTCTTATGGACCTGTAGGCATGAGGTAATCAAATCAATAAATGCCGAGACAATACCATTACCTCAATCGTCTCCCATTAATTATAAGACACTGCTCTCTATATAAACATTTGCTAATAGTAATCAGGAAAATCATTTCATTTTTTTTCCAGCCCTGAATGAACCAACCATAGACTATGGATTTCAGAGGTTACAAAAAGTTATTCCAAGGCATCCGGGAGACCCTGAAAGATTACCAAAGGTAAGAACTGCATAAATCATAGTTTTTTTTGTTTATTTTTGTCTATTGCCGTTTTTATATTTGTATATTGTTGTACTCTTGTTGACTTAAGCTGGCCATACACAAGAGCAATTATCGAAAATCGCATGAAATCCCTGAAAATCTTCAGGATTGTTCATCCTTTTATCATCTTCCCAAAAATTTGGACCATACGCCACCTGTCCCGAGCATGGGGCGGAGTTAAGTTTACTGCAGGAACCATCCATAATAAACTCAGTAAACATATTCCGTAATTTATTCATTTTTAATACATCCATTGCATGTATACAATCATCTAATCATCTAAATCATCTAAACATCATACAATGTTTAGGTGTCAACTTTGTCACGCTACTTCTATAAAGGCCAGGACACAGACGGAAACGGGAAGGTGTCATGTGGGATTAGGACCAGGAATTTATCGGTGAAGATTTCACGATTATTGTGCGATTTTACATTTTATCGTCTGCTATGGCCCAATTTAAGCCAAATGTGTCAAAATATCAAATAATCGTTCAAAAGGGGTTCTTAGACCATTATTGGATGATCCGTGAAAAAAATCGATACCATACACTTGAACGATAATTCACCCGATAAAACAATAATTGCAGAATCGGGCCAACAATCGCTCTAGTGTATGGCCAGATTTATCCATTGCAAATCCAGATAAGATGAACAAACTTTATCTGTTTACGCGGTATTAACGTTGACTGGAATTTCTTTGACTAGAATGGTGAGGATCCTTTTGATGATTCCATCCATTGGTTGGGTAGTGTTGAAATGAATGATAAGTAACAAAGGTGGCTGAACGTGTTTCCTGTCATACTTTGATCAAGTTGCGTACAGTCACTAATTATAAGACTTCAAACTGTTTTTGTATGATGATATACAATGCATCATGATCATATTTCTAGCTCCAGTCTAGTTTCTTAACGCTATCATATTATTATTATTATTATTATTATTATTATTATTATTATTAATAGTAATAAGGATGGAGGAGCGATTGACAGATTGGAGAGTGTTGGATGGCCTAAAAGGTAGTGGTAGGTTTTTCCAATGTAGAAGGGCGACCTCGGAGAAGTCTTGGATGCAGGAGTGATAGATAGTTATCAGGTGTAAGGTGAGGCATCGGTCGACACAAGAGTGGAGGGACATAAGGGAGAAGAGGTAGGGAGCAGTGGAGGAGGCTTATAGGTTGTGGTGAGAAGTTTGAAGAGAATACTGAAAGTGACAGGGAGCCAGTGTATTGATAGACAAAAAGGGGAGGTGGAGGCAGAGCGATGGGAGAAGAAGATGAGTCTGGCTCAGGCGTTTATTATGGATTGTAGGGGAGCAAGAGGGGCCAAAGGGATTCCAAAGAGGAGGAGGTTGCAGTAGTCAAGACGGGTGATAACAAGAGAGTAAATGAGCATTTTAGTGGCACCATAAACAACATTTGCAGCTCTTCTTCATTTAGGGAAATATTCTTATAACAAAGTCCATCATCTCAGAAAGAGAGAGTTTTGGTGAATAGCAGAAGAATAACTCAAAGATAACACTTCTTAAAAGAAAGCGGGCAGGGGATAATACAAGTATTTCCATTCTGTTAGAGGAACGTAAACTTCCTGCATAATGAAATAGTTCAATTAAACATTTTCCACTCCAGTAGCCTGTAGTGATTTCCATCTAACCAGCTCCACTCTGATCTGTGATTATGTGACTCTTGTTTTCCTTTCATTTTCTAAAGCTCGATTCAGTTTAATCTTTTGTTTACAAAGGTTTTGTCATAAGTACCTGATTTAGCAAGCGAGCAAATGAAGTCCACATATTAATATCTGGAGGGACTTTTAATGTAAATGCACCAGACAAAAGCTGTCCGTGTTGTTTGTATACATGAAGCTCATCACATAGGTTGGGGCTGAATGTATATCATTAAAGTGCCTTGTTTTGTTCTCTTTTATGTAAGCTGGCAAATGTATTTATATTTATTTCGGCAATTACCATATTCTAGTTTTTATTCCATGCTTGTTTCCTTTTTTATTAAATACCCTTTGATTTGGAAATAAAGGAAGTACATATAATAATTTCTAGCTGTGCATACATGAAAATCAAGGGATTTAATACAGTATGATTCGGTTGCAGTCTCCGGTCCGAAGGCCCACTTTGCGAAACAGAGAGAGACGAAAGTTACTTTTCGGCTGTCTCTATTTGTAATACTGGGCCATTTTAGAAATTTTTTTGATGAATGGGTGAGTGTGTGATCGGTATACTCGCTCATTCATTTTCACAGACCTGCCGGATGACAGCTTCGGAGAGGTGAGTAACCTCTCTGGGGCATTTTAGTATTGGGGGGGTTTAGGAAGACGCTTAGGAAGAGAGGGTTAGGGTCAAGCTGCGAGGATAGGGGTCTTAGGGTTAGGCTATAGAGAAGGGACTGTAAGGGTCAGACTAGGGAAAAGGAAGGGTTAGGGTCAGGCTGCGGGGAAGGGAGGGTTAGGGTCAGGCTGCGAGGAAGGGTT
>WWET01000417.1:247405-264094 GCA_011038615.1 Limnodynastes dumerilii
AAAGAGCAGTCAAATAGAGGAGATTCCTTGTAAAAATTAAGTAAAGTACAGATTAATCCCTACAATCGTAAAGTAGAGGTAGGCATGCAAGCACGGATAAGACAAACTATGCATCTGCACCCCTAGGCAAAACCACTCTAGTCTCTGAATGTGAAGTCATTTATGAAGTCCTTTACAGCGCACAGTCAAAGAGGTTAATTGAAAAATTTCTTAATGTCATTATGAAAAAAACTAGATTAACCCAAGTTAATTCACTTTATTGTTCAAAATAAAGAGGAATAAGCATTGAACTCACTTGCAAATTTCGGGCATGAATTAGAGGTGAGATGTTGTCTTTAAGGAGTTTGCCAATTTAATTAAGATATGGAAAATTACTTATTGTTCTTCGCCACTAAAGTGCTGGGAATTAACAGGGGCCTGCAATGCTTTCGCCTTTCATATCTCCGCCATGTGTTTGTTTAATACCCGCAAGACTCCATCGTTAAATCTTTAGCATTTATTTCACTAATTCATCACTGCAATGACATGATATAGCCCCAAAATTGCCGTTGTAGTTACAAGTGGAGCTTTGGAATCACATCCAGACTGAAGTACGCATGGAGTTCTAAAAGTCCACATGTAAGAGAGCTCTCACGCCTCAACGCATGCAACGCTGAATGTACGTTCAGAGTTCCGATGCGTAACCTCTGGTGCTTGCATGCTTAGTACACTCGCAAAGCCCAACTGTTGGGCTGTCATTACTAGTTCTGGATTAATGGCCATTTTGCTAGACTTGACATGAGACTACACAACATACCGTCAACTAAAACAGCAAATTCCTTCTGCTCCTTGGCTGAAACCAGAAGAACTTTGGCACACGGTTTGGTTTTGTTTGACCTTTTGGATGTCCTACTGTTAAACGTGCTCTAGTGTTATGTTTGTCAACCCTGCTATCTTTTAACAATAACATGAGCACCTCTTCCCCTTGTGTTCTTCCTGCAGGAAGTATTACTGAAAAGAGCGGCAGATCTGGTGGAAGCTTTGTACGGAATGCCACACAACAATCAGGCAAGTCATTAACGCGTGTTGGAAAATCCATTCAGGAATATGCAATTTAGAAGCCACAGTGAGCAGGACTGGCAAGATATCAATACAATCTTATTTGTAATGTATGCTTTTGCCAGCCACCTTAAGGGCAATGTAATGCGATGAGAAGCACAAAAGAGAAGTGAAGAAAGGAAAAAAAAGGCTTCATCTTTCTCATTTCTCTTCTCAGAGCTCGTTTTCCTATCAGAAATGACAATTAGGTGTAAGGTGCCAAAAGTATAAGCAATCATTAAGACGAGAGTGTAACCTTGAACGGGATCCAAAATATACAGTGACTAATAGCAAAGCCTGCAGTAATGCTGCCAAGTGGAGAGAAGAGAAAATATTTGAGTAAATTGTAGCAGTTATGTATATGCCGTCTGCTTTCTTTACATAATTATGTCCAGTCTGTAACCCTGCATTAAAATAATGCCCGCCGGTGCCTTAAGAGAATATACTGAGTGATCCGTCCCCCTCGTTGTCCTAGTTGGGAATCCCGACAATGACATTGTGATGGCTGTTAAGAGACAAACATGTATCCCATGGTAACGTTGTCTGTGTTCATTGCTGTGCAGGAGATCATCCTCAAACGAGCAGCTGACATTGCGGAAGCATTATACAGTGTGCCACGAAACCACAATCAGATCCCCTCACTTGCCAACACTCCATCTCACAGCGGAATGATGGGCGTCAACTCCTTCAGCAGCCAGCTAGCAGTTAATGTTTCAGAGTCATCTCAAGCTAATGACCAAGGTATGCGGTTACATCAGTCATAAATACTTTATTGTTTGATGCAGACGCCCTCTACGTGTGTATCGTTGCTCGTCAACTCTTCCTTGTCAACACGTATCGTGGCTGGACAAAATGTATCGTCAAACCTACCCTACACACATGGGTCCGGATCCGCACTTAATTGCATTCGTAAGGACTTGCTTGCAATCCGATAGTCCGTGCTTGCAAGGCTAATACACTCCCCTCACACGCATGTACCTTGTGCATGTGTAAAATGGGTCGGGAGCATAATGCTACATGGCACGTAAGGGCAAGTCTTACTGTACGATTAGCATGGGTTCCCCCACTCACCGTGCATACACCGGGTACGCATGGCGGTGGTATGCACCACCGTCAGAGTGCATTGCTGCACGGAATGCAGTATCGATCATGCTGCGCGTAACCACATTCTGTACGCATGTGCAGTAGGCCCGACAGGGTACTTACACAATAAGTACCCTGTCGTACTTTAATCTGGATCTGGCCCATACATATAACGTGTATTACATCAACTGTTCCTTGCTAAGTTGCGTAACAATCTTTGCACTCGTTGTCTTGACATTTGAGAAATGGTCATTACTTTCCTTCTTCTGGTAGCTTGGTAGGATGCACGTGTAAGAGGTAACAGCATAAAGGATAATAAATGTAGAAATATAAGTCATTAGAGGTGGAACGCCACCCTGCCTTTTCAAAACAGCCTTTTAAGATGAAATCAGTGTAGCAAACAAGTTGTTGCCTGTCAGCGGTGGCATTTGAAGGTCTTGGAAAGATCATGCTCAATGTTGGTACAAACCATGATTCAAGCCTGTTGATAATTGCTACTAAGGAGAAATGTGAAAGAAACTGACACGATTGGATCGAAGAAAGCTTTTGTTGGCTGTCTAAGTCTCTGCGAGAATAACATAGTGTTTGCTCGTAGATGATTTAAGTAGGGTTTGGTGTGATAAGGTTATCTTAAACTGCAACCGTTGATAGGGCAGTAAGAGGCATTGTGAAGTAAAGCATGTGTAATCAATAAATCTGTGTAGCATTTGATGTGGATTCATGGGGAAGGAAGCAGAAGTGTCTATTATAAATGATAGTAACATTATCTTTTGTTTGCGGGGTTGCTGTTTCTCACAGTAGGCTACAGTCGCAACACAAGCAGTGTATCACCACGAGGATACGTACCCAGCAGCACCCCACAGCAGTCCAATTACAACACAGTCAGCAATAGCATGAACGGCTATGGAAACACTGGAATGCCCAATTTAGGAGTTCCCGGCTCACCTGGGTTCCTCAACGGCTCATCCGCCAACTCTCCTTACGGCAGTGAGTGTTCTTTGCACATTTTTTATTTTTTTTTTTGCTTTTAATTATCTCTTTTTTTTTTCTTTTTTTTTTCGTTGTTTATTTTTTGTTTTTGTTTAAGTATTAATCCACTCTGCTATCTGCTACTGGATAAAAGGATGGGTGACTCTGGAGGCTGGATATTTATAAAGGAACAAAATATATAGCATTTTTATAAATAGGGTGTGTACCATAACACCTTCACGTGAATGATTAGCTTGTACTTAAAGTCCAAAGGAAAAAAAAAAATTGGGATCGCTGTGAAATATTTCATTCTCATTCTCATGTCTTTATTGAGGAGTGAACGGTGTCTGGTGTGAATGTAGATCATTGCAATGGGTTTTATATGAAATATTGTGGTATATTCTATAGAGTATTATGTCTACTAGGAATAAGGAGTAATCCAACCAACCATAACATGACCAAAGAAAGGGGGAAGGGCAATTACTAGCTCATTCCAACATTTCATATTGCACAACCTGGATCGGCGGTGACAATATATAAAAAAAATAGGGGACAATGGGGTAAATCCTAAGCTACGGCCGACAGGGGAATTACTCTGTCAGCTATGATATGCGCACATCGTCAGTACGCGTGCGTGCGAGCAGGTGCACGTAACTATGTTACGTATGCCGGCCAGTAAGATAAAGGGGCCGGCATACATTGGGTGATTACTGTATCTCCGCCATATAGGTGGCGATAGGCAAGGTAACTAGTTGTCGGGGCGGGGGAAGCCCCTTTACCTAGTCATAAAATGTAAGGTAGGAATATGGACACCTAAGTGTCCAGATTTATTACCTTGAGCAGGGGAGTGCAGGGGGCGTGCACTCCCCTCTACACGATCGTACGGATGGACCCGCGCATGTACTTAAGCCACACATGGGTCTGGATCTGCCCCAAAGTCACTAGTAGTGATATCTTAAATGGTGACAATTGGCATAATATTAATATCCAGGGGTTGGATCCAGAAGTCAGCTACTGCTACGATCATAACCACTTCTGCAGCGGCAGAGGAATTCCGATCATAAATCGCGGTGGCGTCCTATAGTTCATATGTGCGAGGGGAAGTACACTACCCTTACACCTAAGGACTTCCGTATTCAGGAATCTTTCATGGAAAATGGGGCTGGTGCATAATGAAGAATCCTAGGAAAGGGCTTAGCTCTGTAGCACCCTCTGACAGCTTGCTTACAGTGCAGGGGGAGAGGTTGCCACAAGCTCCTTTCAGTAGCATCCATTGCACCCCCTATAGTTACGCCCCTGAAGGGAACATTTTAGTAGCATTTTTTAATTTTTTGCTAAAGAAATTTAGTTATGCAACAGTCTGGGCCGACCCTTCCATTACACGGATGCACCACTAAGGCACATGGGCTTTTTAAATGGCCTCCATAGTGTGAACACCCATGAAATCCTTACATAGACCCCACATTCTTTTATCCAGAGAGTGGCCATCCCCGCAAATTTATTTATCATTTCATTTCAGTTCATTTATGTTCCATTCATGATCTGAAAAGGCGAGGCCATATCACTATTGATGTTCTGCCATTTGGGGAGGGAAACCCTTCTGAGTCCTGATTATCTTTGCTTTGTTGCAGTAGTACCGTCAAGTCCTACAATGGCAGCCTCTTCGGTCACCCTCCCTTCAAACTGTAGCAGTACACACGGCATTTTCTCATTCTCACCTGCAAATGTCATCTCTGCAGTAAAACAGAAGAGCGCCTTTGCTCCCGTCGTCAGGCCACAAGCTTCTCCCCCACCATCCTGCACCAGTGCAAATGGCAACGGACTCCAAGGTGAGTTGTGTTTCTAATGGGAACAATACGTGTACAAATGTAACTTATAATAGCCCTGCGGTGCGACTTTTTCTGTCGTTCAGAGCCACAGCAGAATTTTACCTTACCCTGGGTACATTCCCGTGTTTTGGTCCAAGTCTCCTTGACCTCTGTAACTCTTGTAAGCATGAATGTCTGGGACAGTGGCTCTGGGTCATGTGACATCGTAGTTTACCGGTAGAGATCACTAGAGGGAAAATGTTATGTCTGTTTCTTGTTAATGTTTCCTGCACTTGCCTAGGTCTCAATGTAACTAATTGCTTGGTGGGGTGGATTGGGACAATTTTGCCTGCATATTGTTGAACAGATGTACTTCATATGAGGCTACATGCCATTCACCCTCCCCTATCGTTTCTAACTTTTATTTGTCTGAAAAAAAATTAATGAATTACGCTGTATAATACATGTTAAAGTCCATGATATATATATGATACTATTCAATGCTGAAGAATATATGCTATCAAGTATTTTCTTATTTTTCAGACATGTATTTCACTCCCACTTTCCCAAAATCTTGAAATTCGTAACGATAGAACAAGTGCTGCATAATGTGAGATATTTTCATCTTTTAATGTTGCATAAATAGAACGTTTACAATTGAAATATTTGTTTTTTTTCTAAATACCAACATCCATCATTCCTTCCAGTTGAAAGGAGTAGAACTTTAAACAAAAAATAAATAGATATATTTGAATTCGCATTACAAATCTCAAATGTGACATTTGCAACACTCAAATTGATGACATACAATTCAGAAATGATAAATATCCATTTATTTATGTAGCAAAAAAAAAAATATGTATATCATAAAAAATGAATGGGATTTATTTTGATGACATTAATATCCTACTAACCTCTAAGCCTCCGAGTTCTCTGTTTAAACAAATTGACTCTGAATGTATTATTATATGTAACGTTGTCTTCCAGCTTTACAGAAGACACAGCTATATATGAGTGAAATATCTGAACATATCTTATTTCTTTAAATATTTCTAAATGTAGAATCTGGAGAGGAAGATGGTTGGGGAGGGTATACTGCATGTATGGGAGGTGGCATCTCTTTCCTTTTTCCATTTGGCGTTTACTTTGAAAATGGCACAAAACACCCGAGACTTCATGATTCAAAATGTATGTACAATCAAAATATAGTATTAGTATGTTTAAATATTAATGATAGAGACCTTATGATCTGCATGAGACCCTATCCAGTCCCTTCCATGCTATAAGACACTAGATTTATTGTAGACCAGTCATCCAAACACAGTGGACGCCTTGTTTAAGGGGGCAGAGCCAATAGTCAGCCAATCAATTCACTGGGACATGAATGACATCATCGAGTCACTGAATACTGACACAGCCACAAAATGGCTGCCTCCACTGTGTGAAACTGGCAGGTCTACTTTAAATATGTCACCCACAATGATAATGTTTTGGAAAATTGTAAAGTGTCACCTCTGCATAGCTAACAGCACTGTTTGAAGTAATGGGAAATATATTCCCTAACAACAATATAGACCAGTCACACAGTTTTTGGAAACTAATATACTGTACATGTGAATTTGATTATAAATAATGCCTGACAGGGCTTATAGTTTCACTTGGTAAGAGGGAACCTTGCAATGTGGTGATGGTGTGGATATGTTTCTGGAACAACATTTCTAAAATCATACAGTGCAGGATTTCCTCATATCCTCACATAATCCTTTAAAACCATTAGAGCCACTTGTAGATATTTGAGTTATGAACACACCTGTGTTCCAACTATCAGAAATGGAAAACATGTCCTGTTAGCAAAGGACTAGATTTGAGAAATAGCCCTCCTGCTCTATACTTTGGCCAATTGCTACCTGATCCTCTGGTAATTCCAGCAGGTCAGGTTTTCAGGGTATCTTTGACCATGGAAGGGTGAATTTTAGCAAATCAATGTAGCAGACATTATCCTACCCATTCCTACGCATACCGCTCAACCACATATAAAAATCACTGCATCATTGGTGAATTTCATTACAATTAACATAACACACAAAACTCAGTACAAAATGATGTATAGCATCACTAATAAAATAAAATATAAGCAAAGCAATTTAAAAAAATCTATAAAAAAACAAAGATAAAATATTTTTAATGGATAGAGAACTACACAAGTTTTGGAGGTACCAGGAGTGGAGCAGATACTGGGAACACAGTCAATGGAACACTGAGATGCTAAGTACAAAGTCCCAGTCAATTGGCAGGTTACATTCTGATGACCCCCATTGAGCAGATGATGCTGTGTACTATTTTATATGAGCGTATGATGTGCACGTTCTACATCAGCTAGATGATTGCTGTTAATTTAAATCACTGTGGATGAGCCATAAAATATGTTAATCCCGTTAATATTAAACTTGGAATATTATACCATAAAATCTTCAGTTCCAAATTCAGTGCACAAAAAGCAAATTAATAAAACACTTTTCATAGTTTCAGGTGCCCATTAATATAATTTTTTTCCAATAATAAATATTATAACACTTGCAAAGAGCCCAATTGTAATTATTTCCCTATCAAATGGTAGAATAGGTTTGTATATATAGACACACACACAAGGCATAAGTCTTAACAGCAATAAACTTGTAGCTGTATCTCTAAAACAAATTAATATTGTTGGGATTAATGAACTGAGAAATTGAAGCTTAGATCCCCACATAAGCAAATGTATTAATGTTACACATAAATTAGTGAGGGGAAAATAATTTTAATGAAAGACAATGTAATTGTTCATTTCAGACGCGTTTGTATTAACACAGTTTTGCAGAATTCTTCCTCTCTGTGGCTTCTGCATGATAAAGTTAAAAAGCATTCTGTATATAGTACAGGGCAGGTTTTCCCAGTGGGTCTGAGCAGTAAGGAAAATGAAGAGAACCCCTGGCTCTTAAGATTTTAATTTAGAGCTTGAGAAATGTCTGGTCCTGGCTGGTGAATGAGTTGGCTTCATCTGACATTACCAGAAGTGACCATGTTGTTTTTTAGCTGTCAACATGACCCGTCTCTGGGGAGTCTGGACCTCTGCTTGCTATTAGCAAAACACTAAGAGAAATATCATACGTGGGAGGCAGGATGTTTTGGAGCAAAATATCCGACCCCTCTCTTTACCTAAATGTCCTCTCTCTTTTGTTACCTTCAAATCTGCTTCTAGGATTCCCATTAAAAGAAAGCTAAACAAAACATAGTAATTGTATTATTCATTTATAATAGATTGATTTGCAAAAATTGTTATACAAGCCTTGACCATCATTATTTCAAAGTCACCCATACTGCAGGCCAACCTTCTAAGCGTTAGACAATGTTTTTCTCTGCGAAGAACATAAAACGATATATGTGACTTCATGTCAATGTGCGTTTAACACTCCAGTTTCGCCTATCAGTATGACAAGGGCCTCATTATCCGGTGCTACTGATGAACCCTGCCCTCTCCACTATATGACTTTGTAATTAGCTCCTTTTGTCTGCCTCACTAACATAACACTAGGCTGATGTAGAGATGTGTGCACGCAGTGCGATTTAGCGTATTCGATCAAGCTTTAATCCTGTGCATTGCCCACAAAACATGCATATGTAAAGGCAAGCCATGATCACTTATACACAATCCAGACATACGCCACTAAGGTGTTCAGTTGTAAAATATGCAGTTGTGTCATTTTTTAAGCATATTGACTTGAATCTACCCAACCCTAGTACTAATACATAGGGCCTCGTATGAAATGTCAACAGTCAATATGTAGATAGTTCAGTATTATGGGCCAAAAATAGGTGCTTAAGGGGACTTACACAAGTCTCTTCCATAAGTCCCCTTGACAAGATTTTACATGTCATCGCTACTTCCGTGCATAACTTTGTTCCATGTGGAAGAAGCTCCATGGAAAGGATGGGCCCCATACAGACATGGTTAGGCAAGTTAATGAAGGGCTGGGTTGGAAAGCAGATGTTCCACACAGATTTTATGTAATATATATGGAACACTAAAATAATAATCAACTGTCGACAATTTGACCTGTCGACATTTTGATTCACAAATAACCAGCAAGGAGTACACACACATACAAAACTGTACACAGAGCTCATCCTCTCACGCTAATTTCATATGCTTCACGATCACTTACGTTACACATTGGGACCTCTATCTTCAACTAACCCTGTCAGTAACATAAACTCACAACTACACTCAAATCTCACATTGCATCTCCTGAAATTACCTGTGCCACTGTATGCATTTCAATGGTCTGAAGTACTGTAGCTTGTTCAATGCCATCTCCCATGTTGCAACACCAAAAGTAACATAAAACATATTTTGCTAAATATTGTAATCTAATGGGCTTTATAACACTTTTCGTTAAAATGATAAAAAATATAAAAATAAAACTTCCTGGTTTAAAAATATATATATATACATCTTAGGTCAATCAGTGAAAAGAGAGAACTTGTAGGCCTTTTTAGCTAATGTAATCTTTCCTCTTTTTTTCTAGCGATGTCCGGTCTTGTAGTTCCACCAATGTAAAGTCACTTTTGTCTAATTGCTTGTAGCATCAAGCTTCAGAAGAAAGCTTCAAGGGACCCATTTAGTGTATTAAGGAATACTTGACGGAAATCCAGTCTCGTCGGATCACAACCACCAAGAAGTAAAAATGCTACAGACTCTTTCTTTTAAAGATTTTATTTGAACTATTGGACATCGACGTGAAATCGAGCAATTCCTCCGAGAACGATTCCATTCTGTCGATCGAACTTTTTCTCATATTTTTCACATTCTCAGACCTGCAGAAGATGAAGGGGGGGGGGGAACAAAACGAAAAACGACGCCTATTTTGTACAGAGTTTCTTGGCTAATGTCCAGTACTTGTTCAATATTGGGACAGAGCGTTGTGGATGCACCGTTCCCGAATGATCATGAAACACTGATGAAAAATGCCTCAGAACATTTTTCAGTACTCATTATTAGACTCACAATGGTCGTGTATCTCTATAATGTGAAATATTTTTTTGTGGTGAAAAAGGGGGCCAAGGAGGTTTGAGCCATCAAACTGGAAAAAAAAATGAAAAAATATATGAATCATTTAAATTGAGGGAACTTGGGCAGGGAGAGGGTCATTGCTTAACTTCATCTTAATGAAATTGAACTTTGTAACTTATTGTAGTTAGGAATTGTAACTTTGATATTGAATTCTCTTCTTGCCTTCAACAAGCACACTGACAGAGGAAAATACTACTGTCTGTTGGTTCAAATATACTTCCACTGCTAGAGCTTCCTGTTAAGCAAGTGTGACCTGCAGCATTTTTTGTTCACCTTCTTGCTCGCACTGTATACTATTGCATTCTTAGGCTACTGTGAAGTCTATGTTTCTTGTACCAGAAAATTGTCCTTTTGACTTCTAGATCCTTATTCCCTAATGTGTTTTGTATGTGGTTATAAAATTGTAGACTTTTGTGATTTTGCCAAAGTTGTAGCTAAATATTTATACACTTGTCTTGAATTTTTTTTTTCCTGATCCACTTAAACTATTCAAAAGCATATTTTATTCCACAGACATTTTTGATGATGAAATAAAATAGACTTTTCATGTGAGACACTTTCTTTCACAAGAACACTTGCAGTCACAAAGGGAATTTATTTTGTAACATATCAACTATAAATATTGTATTTATCTTTGAAATTTTGTATATTGCTTTCCATTGTTTTATTTTCGTTCTTGTATGTATGTATGTATATTATTTTTTTATTATTATTTTTATTTTGTTTTGTTATTTTTGGGCTGGTGTTGAAGTGCTGAAAAAAACAGCATTAGGCCAAGAGAGATTGTCTTCATACTGTATGCTTTTTTATTGTGTCCATACATTTCATTTGTACTTCAGAAATGTGCTATTGTTTAAACTTTCCATTTTTTTTTTTTTGAGGAAAAGTCAAATTCATTCTTTATTTTTATATTATTTTTAAGTTATCTGAACAAATGATTTTGGAATAAAAGTTGTTTGTTGTATAGTCAAAAACAAAATTGTGCCACACGGCTGTAATTAATATTAGTAGGAAAAAAATGTGCATGATATCCGACCACAAATACATTGGTGTTTGTGGTTGTATGTTTATTTTAATTTTATTTTTTTATAGAATGTAAAAGTCATTTTAGCTGCCACTCATACAACTTGCCACATCGTAAAGTTGTGCTTACTGGACAAATTCAGAGGCCTAAAATTTTTAAATAGAAAAATTCTCATCTGATATTTTGAGTAAAAATGTTTGCCACGTTTAATTTCTCTGATGCCTTAAAATGATTTTATTAAAAACAGAACAAAACTTTAGTGCTGTTGTATCACAGTCTTACACCACAACTTCTAATCATCGCATCATAGGGTGATTTATGGTGTAAAAATTAAAAATAAGTTAAGGGAAAAAAAGCACAAACCTGGTACAACTAGATTCCTCCTTTTCTGCTGCATTCTGCACTCCTGTAACCCAAACAAATTCATGATAATATACAAATGTTTTATATCTTTTTAATGCAAATATTTTGTAGCAAAATCCAGTAGCCAATCATTTTTAATTGGGATAAGTTCCTTGGTAATGATAGGACTTATTAGTGCCAAAATAATAGTTTGTAAACTTGATAAATTGGTTATTTTGTTTTTTTGCACTAGATGCATGCATTAGCAGCATCGCACAACACTTTTGCAAACTGCAGCAGAATTAAATTTCTAAAGAAAAGGAGAGACAATTTTTATTCCTTTTTAGGTAATATTAATTCAATGTGTTTTAAAATAGCGTTAGCTATGTCATAACACAAATTTAATGCCTTGCACATTTATGTTTTAAAAAAGCCAATAGGTGAAGAGGGAAACCTAGACACTTTTAAAACATGAAAAGCCTCATTTTTATTTTGTATATGAAAGGTTCAAATAAAGAAAAAAAAAGAGGTCATATGTACATGTTAAAACATTTGCAAGTTAACTTCATTAATGCAATCTGTTTGTGTTCTAGATTAGTTATTCAATGCACACATTGTCTCCAGACTGAACGCTTCACTAAATGGTAGATTTTACTGTTAAAGACCCAACAATAAGATTGTTTTATCTGTACATTTTTTCAGATATTTAACTGTATAAAAATGTTCATTTTACACAATATTTAATTAAAGTATTTCTTGTCTGTGAATTTCACTTTTAGTAATTTTATCTGAAGTTTGATTATTAAAAAAACTTGCAAAACACCAAAAAGACATGGAAAGTTGGGATTTCATTTATAAAAATGTAAACTTTTTTATTTGGTTTAAAAAACAACTGTTACATATTATGTGTATACTCATATTCTTTGGATGGAATCATATTTTTATGTGATGCCTAAAGTTTATTCTGCATGAAAAATTTAATTTTACAGTTGTAAAAATAATTTATTTCCTTTGTAGTTTTAAACTGATTTTAAACTGTAACATTGAGAAATTCAGAATAATGTTAGAACTTTTCTAGACTACAACATTTTTAATAATGCATAAATGGGAGGGAAGCAATTCTTTTATACAATATTTCCTTTTCTGCAGAATAAACAGTCTTATAAAAGGAAGGAAGTTTGTAATAACATATCCAGTACTGTACGCAGTTGGGGAATGATCCAGAAGCAATTTACATTGGTGTAACCCGATGAACCGCCACTGTCTGTATCAGAGACTGAACAACTAAAATAGCTTGAACTCGGCCATTAAGCAACATAAATCTATAGAAAGAAAATAACTGGAAATGCAGTTTGTGCATCTTAAAAGCAAACTATAAGCTAAATAAATGTCTTATATTTTAGCTTAACCATTTTTTATTTGAGTTTCCTACTTGCACTTTTTTGTGTTGTGCAATGGTGTGTTGGTAAATTTGGGAACAATTATTCCTTTACTAGTATGCTTATGTTGCCATACGCGGTCTGTACTGCCATAGGTAAGATGAACGTTACCTTGACAACTGTCTAATGGAATATTGTAATGCCAATATATTTGTTCGGCTTTACAATAATTCTGACCCTAACCCTAATTGCTAAACCTAATTTCAATCCCTTACAACTAATTGGGGGAGTGCATAGGTACAGCAAGTACCAGTATTATTATTATTATTGTTATTATTATTAACGTTTATCAGGCACTACAATGAATCCGCAGTGGTGGACAGTGATTTAAAAAATATATTATTTGCATATAAGGTGCAATAAAATAAATATAATATCGAGAGTAAAATATGAGTGATATAGTAGTCAAGTATAGTCAAGAAAATGAGGAGACACAAAGATGGGGGGGGGGAGAGGGAAAACAATTAGGAATTAGAAAGAAAGGGGGAGGGGAGGGAGAGAGATTAGTATGAGGAAGGTTAGGCTAGTCAGAAGAGGGCGGTGGATATTCTACTGTGGTAGGTTATTCCAGTGCAGAGGGGCAGCACGGGAGACGTCTTGGATGCGAGAATGAAAGGTGGTAATCAGGTGGGCGGTTGTTGGTAATGTGAAGGGTCCAGGAGGGAGCATGGATGGAGATAAGGTCAGAGAAGGTGCAGTTGAGTAACAGTAAATGTCACAGCAGGTATCCCGGGGAGAGTAAATGTCAGGTTGTTGAAATTAGAACTTTCGGCAGTGTAACTGTAACTTATTTAGTGACTTAGGGCCTGATCCAGAGCAACGCTCGCAAGCGAGCGTACGACGAGCGTATGCGAATTTTCGTCAAAAAATTCGCAATGCGCATGCCCAGTATGACAGCTTCCGGTCGCCCGCGCGTCATGAGCGAATAGCGGGCGTATCGTTAGCGTATTTTTCGCTCGCCGGGCGTATTTTTTTTACGATGGTCGGCTGGGCGCCCGTTTTACTACAGGGAGGCGGGGATAGCCATTTAAATTGTACAGTATGGGCGTGCTAAGCGTATTTTCGCAGCGTATTTTCTGCGAATTTTCGTACGGCCGACGGTCGTACCCAGTGTAGGGTATAGCCGCCGTAAGCAGGGATTTTACTATGGGAGTGCTAGGGGCGTGTAGGTTTATACGACGAGCGTACGTTCGCATTCGCCCGTCGTGCGAATTTTCGTAGCGCTGGATCAGGCCCTTATTTACTTATTCTGTGACTAAATAAATTTTTTCAAATTCGAATCCTGTCCTGATACAACTGACATCAGGCTCTTGGGTGTCTAAACAGCGATTGCCGGAACGGTAACTATATGGCACAATAAGGAGTAGTATACTAGATCTACCAGACAGTCCTAGTGCAGCAGAGGGTTAGTAGTAGTAGTAGGAAGAACTTTACCCTTTACATACTAAGGGGAAAACTAAAATAGGTGGTAAATAGGGGGAGGGAGCATGAAGTTTAGTAAAACCAGATAATTGTTGTATTTTTCTACTGAATAATACCCAGAATTTGAAAATAATAGGAAATCAGGTGGAAAGTTACACTTGGTAAATCCATTATGAATTTCAAGGGGAGTCAAATCAACTGTATTGTTTGCCTGCAGGAAGACTTTTGCCAACGTAAACGCAGTGATACGCACACGTACGTATGACCAACACGTATTTACGCAGCTAAGCACGCCCATACTGTACACTTTAAATACAAACCCTCGCCTAGTTAACTTATTTCAGACGTATTTTGGACTCACGTAAAATTGGCACGCCCACACGTAAGTATTTACGTGACACATACGTGAATGGCCCATACGTTCACAATTTCGCTACGTTACTGAGCGTATATTCTATGGTGCACATGCGCAGTACTTACCAAAAGGCGATTTTACGTCTCCACAACGTGTAAATTCGCTCACAAGCGTTGTTCTGGATCTGGCCCATTGTGTGTCTGGTGACAGGATCCTTTCAGCAGACCGTTTCAGATCATTTGGAGGTTTGCTGTAAAATTGTTAGAGTTCTGTATTTCCGAAACCACCGCCACAGACTCTTCGCACCTCGATAGACCCCCTGCACTGGACCGTACAGGTGAGAGTACCATGGAAGTTTATGGGGAGTCTTAGGGTCAGGCTACGTGGAAGGGAGTATTAGGGGGTCAGGCTGCAGGGAAGGGTGTCTTCGGGTCAGGCTGCGTGGAGGAGAGGGTTAGGGTAATGGAAGGGGAGGGTTAGGGTAACGAATGGAAGGGTTGGGGTTAGATAAATACTTACCATTCACTGCTGTGACTTCGTCCTGTGGATGATCGATTGTTTCCCCTTGGCAAGGCAGGAGCAATCGATTTGAGAGTCAGATCAAAACTGGCTGGCATAAATTGGCCCTTTTAAAAAAGGGCCCCTCTAACCGCAGATCCACACACTCTAAACCAGGGGTACTTAACCAGTGGTAATAAAAAATATGTAAACAACAACAAAACAACAACAAAAAAACTGAAAATATGTTTAAATGGGTCATGGGTATGTGTTTACATGATATGTAGAGTCGTACGTGACATGATTCCATAGTGAGTAACTGTAACTCCCCACGAAAAGGTTGAGAGCCGCTGCTCTATACTACATAAGGAAGAGCCAGAAGTATGCAATTGCCATACATAACAGTAGCTTGATATTGTACATATCATTTTTTAATGTGAAAATAGTTACCATATATTGGCCTCGATTCAATTGACCGAGAAGATGGGAATAAGCGTGAAGTGAACCTATTCCTGTCTGTTATGGTAAGAAAAATATGCGGATTATAATACGTGCCTCTATGAGATGCGAGATAAATTCTGTGATGTAAATTCACAAAAAATGCACCGTAACCAGGCAACAATTACGTATAATTGAATTCAATTTAAAGTAACTTAGACATGCATTATTTAATTGAAGCCAGTTTAATAAATTGAGTCAAGTATTATGAAAGGTTAGACTGGCAGCTATGTCCTAGGATATATTACTCTTTAAATATTAAGCAATACATCTTGCCATGCCATTTAACTAAAGTAACGCAGTATATAGTATATCAAATCAAATCAATCAACAACTCCAACAACATACATCATAAATGACATGGAATCTGTGGCAATGATCCAAACCCAGGTGCAGCTGAATATAAATTCCTAATAAAAGTCTGGATCCAGATTTATGCCCTGGCCCCATGTTCCGTGGGGCCGCTGGGTACATTTTAAGATAGGGTCCTGGGTTCTGAAGTTCTATGAAACTCAGGTTCACACAGAAGTCAACCATAGGAACTCTGCTGACGTAGTGGTGGTAGAGTTCTACATCGGTCCCAAAGTCTGGAAGTTGGAAACTCTGCATAGGGTGTAAGGGGTACAGCCCTAAAATTCCCACTCTCTAATTTAAATATAACGGGAAACCCCATTCCACTAGCGCAGAGCACACAGAAGTGAACACAGACAGATCAGTCACTTTGGACCTGATTCACAGTTAAGAAAATGCGGCTTTTTAGGTGCGTATATTTTAGAAGGGATATAGGGGCTGATTCAGAGATACGATTTCCACGGCACTTAGGAGCGTATATTTAGGATCTTAGAAAATTCGCATTACTGCGCATGCGTAGTAATAGTGCAACGCCATGTACGTAGCGGTTAGGAGCGTAAATTCGCTAAGAGCGTAAGTTTGAATCGATCGCAAGCACTTAAGATCTTAAGTGCTGCGAAAGTTTAAGATCTTAAGGATTTGCATGGAAATGGGCGGGGGGAGGCAGGGAAATGAGGGAAAGTGGGCGCGGGCTGACACTTAGGATCTTAAAT
>WWET01000417.1:264294-274636 GCA_011038615.1 Limnodynastes dumerilii
TTTCGCAATCGCATCTCTGAATCAGCCCCATACTGCACAGGCGTCGTAACTTAATATATGCAATTTATGTAGGACATAAGAAAAGGATTACAAACCTATTTCCTCAAGGTTCGTAATGACTTAAGAATGAAGGGGCGTGCCGGGAAAACTTAAGAACGAACATAAGAAGAGTGGGTGGAGGGAGGCATTTAAATAAGAAAATCTGAGCGCGGTTAGGGAAAACATTTTTAATTAGCTGCCCTACACACATACATGAACTTAATGATAAGGAAGCCCTATGGCATTCATAAGTCGGTTAAGAAGCCCTTGTTTGTGCTCACCACCCAAGTGCACATGTGCAGTGCTTACAAACCATGCACCGTATTCAGACTTAATAGTGAGTTAGGTGCAGTCGGAAGGAAACTACACAGGGAGAATGGCACACCACGCCCTATCCGCCTCCCTTACATACCTCCTTACCCACTTCTTAAAAACTCCCCAACCACTACTTAACCAACTACATGCAGTCTTTAAATGGTTCGTAGTTTGCGTCGTAGGTTCATTCTTATATAACCAGAGAAGCCAGAGCTTTTTAAGTGTGAATCCAGTCCTTTCTAGTACACCTAAAGAATAAGTGTAAGGGCATCTCTGGATCGACCCCTTCAGGAGATTATGTAAGTGACGTGCTAATAAATAAACATTATTTGCATTCAGGGAAAATGCTTTGCTTTTCCGTATAGAATTCACATACCGTATATCTTTATGAGGCCTGGAGGAGGGGGGGGCCTGTGGCAGCAGTTACCCCTGTTACCCCTGCACTGTAAGCAAGCTGTCGCAGGTTGACAGCTTAAAACAGCGCTTGGCGCTCCATGTAGGAGTGTGTGTTTGTATAACGCTGTGGGGCTCAGCTCTCATACATGGAGAGCCCGGCACTGTTTTAAGCTGTCAGTCTCTGACACGCAGGCGAGCCCGCTTAGACTCAGGTCTCACCCCTTTGCTATGGGGCCAAAAGACTGACATGTTTCACTCCTGGCTTTTCGCTTACTCTAATTCGGTTTCCAATTTACCCCAAACGCTCTACTGCTTAATACACTATAACATTATGCCTATAAGACAGACACATAGGGGCCGATCCAGTGGTGAGCATACGCCAACTGATGAGCGCGCAATCGCGGCCAATTTAAATTCAGAGCGCAGCCCGAGCTGCAGTGGCTTGGCGTTCTGAAGGGCATGTTGAGGACAGGCTCGGTGACGGGGACACAAAGGGGACAGCTGTGACGGGCCCCAATTCTGCAATCCACTTGAGGAGGGATGGGGGCCCCAAAACATGAGTGTCTCGGGCCCCAAGATTCCTGTTGCCAGGCCTGGTTGAGGGAGGGAAGAGGTGGAGCCAATGTACAGGAAGGACGGAGCCCAAGCAAGTGCTTCCAATCCAGAGCCGAACACAGACATAAAAGAGGTCATGTCTAAGTGCAGGGGTGACCAATTTCTTACCCTTGTGCTAGGATGTGACACTTTGAACGCATTATAAAGGGTCCGAAATCACTGTTGATGTATTGTGACTGCGTTATTTCAGAAAAAAAAAAGGATTTTTATTTAAAATCTAAATATTTTTTGCAATTATGTTGGGACAGTAATCAGAGCTTACATTCGCAACGTATTTGGACACGCAGCTGCATTGAGCCTGTACGTTGCGTGTCTTCATTGGTTGCAGTACTAATGCCCTGTTGCCCAACCCATGCATTTACACCACGCACAATGGATCAGCCCCAGAGTAACACACTGAAACATTTTGATTGGTTCATCAGTTCTAGTCCTGAAATGTCTGAATAATGGTAAAGCTTTTTGCCGGGTAAATAAAGTTCTTTCACTTTGCCAGACGTTGTGTCTGATGTCTTCATTATTCTGTTGAGTGAGCTTTTCTTCCTGTTCTGTGTGCGTGGATAGAGCAATGTTTACATGAAGCATAATCAATGAGATTTGCTAATTAGAAATCAATGCTTCTTCGTAGCAATTGTTTGTGCCATGAATGACTGAGCTTACAATTTTCAAAAAGGTCTTGAAGAATGAAAATATATAAAGGACCTTGTTACAGTAATGGTAAGGGCAACAAAATGACTCAACACAGCTTCCATGTATGGACTTCTGTTTCTCCATGGCTTCAAAAAAAGGGGCCGTATTCAGAGATCCGTTTTTGAGCGTATTTCTGTGCGTATTTTTAAGGACGGATGCAAGTACCGGCACGAAGAACCGGTTTTTGAGAATGATGCTGCCGAAAACTTAATTTTGGTTGCACCATTCCTGATTACCTTTTAAAAATTGAAAATCAACTTTCTGGAACGGGTACCACTTTTAATGGCCCATTTTCAAAAAGGTTCTGGTTAGGGCTAGGCTACGGGACAGAAAGGATTAGGCCCAGTAGAGGGAAGGGTTAGGGTTAGGCTGCAGGGTGATGATGGTTAGAGGAGAGTTTGGGTTAGGCTGTGGAACGTGGATGATTAGGGTTAGGCTGTGGACAGTGGAGGGTTTAGGTTAGGGTTTGGGGAGGGTTAGGGTTAGGCTGTGGACATTGGAGGGTTTAGGTTAGGGTTTGGGGAGGGTTAGGGTTAGGCTGTGGAGCAAGGCTGGTTAGGGTTAGGCTGTGGGACAGGAAGGGTAAGGCTCTAGAGAGGGGAGGGTTAGGTTTAGGCTGCAGGATGATGATGGTTAGGGGAGGGATTGGGTTAGGCTGTGTAGAGTGAAAGGTTAAGGAAGGGTTAGGGTTAGGCTGTGGACAGTGAAGGGTTTAGGTTAGGGTATGGGGACGGTTAGGGTTAGGCTGTGGAACAAGGGTGGTTAGGGTTAGGCTATGGGACAGGAAGGGTTAGGCTATGGAGAGGGGAGGGTTAGGTTTAGGCTGCAGGATGACAATGGTTAGGGTTAGGGGAGGGTTAGGGTTAGACTGTGGACAGTGGAGGGTTTATGTTAGGGTATGGGGACAGTTAGGGTTAGGCTGTGGAACAAGAGTGGTAAGGTTAGGCTGTGGACAGCGGACAGTTATGGTTAGGTACAGAGAAGTAACAAGGGTGGAGCTTGTGGGCAGACCAAAGGGGCTACAGCCAAGTGCCATCTCCAGATCCATAATAAACTAGTATTACATGTGGGATAATATTAGGGGTCTGGAATGGCATGAATATAATGGGTCTGGGAATGACACATATTATAATATATGTGGGGTATATTATGGGTGTGGGAATGGCACACTATATATACTGTATATAGTGTGCCATTCCGAAACCGTAATAGGAACTACATATTATAGTATGCATTATTCCCAGATCCATAATATACCCCACATGTGCTTTATATAGTGTGCCATGATCATAGATGTGAGACAGAAAGAGAGATGTGAAATATAAAGGGGTTAAGAAGGGAGATGTGTAAGGGGGACGAGGGGGGCATGTGTATGGAGGGGCGCAGGGAGGGGGAAGATTGTTTGAGAGGGGGCATGTGTGTAATTAGGGGAAGAGACCTTAAGGCAGATGTGTAACAGAATATGTAAATATGTAATGGGGAGGGGGGATGTGTAATGGGGACGGGGGAGATGTGTAATGGCGGCTATCTTCTATCTTCAGTTTCTCCACAGACTTTCAGTGCAGTAAGATTCAATGTGAGGCACAAAGAGAAGAACCCAACAATTAATATTCATTTAAGTAAAAACAACACTTCCTTTTAGCCAGCAAATGTTAGGGAATATCTCACCGCGCTCCATGTCACACTACACTACCGGAGGACGGAGCTGGGGGGCGCCATAGCATTCACTTGCTCCAGGTGCCATTAATCCATGCTACACTTCTGGTTAGGGAAGAGTTAGGGTTAGGGCCATCTCTTCTGAGGGCAGAGTCTGACTGCCGCAAATCAATCTGTCGCAAGAGGCAAAACAACCGTGACCTGGAATCTGGAATATAACTATAAGGTGAACATAAATGTAGGATATTCAAGGACACAAGCCTCTAGCTGACCCATTGTCCTCTGACATCGATCAACTCTCCCAATAATGATGTATAGGAGGTTGCATAATTATTACTATTACAATTTTGATTGGATATCAGACATATTTGCTAGCTGGGTGATGACCTCATTGATCTGAGTGTGTATCTCCTGTCACTCTAAGACTGGGCACACGGTGATGACCTCATTGATCTGAGTGTGTATCTCCTGTCACTCTAAGACTGGGCACACACTGAGGATTTCCAATCACACCATCAAAAGACCGTTTCACCAGATATCTCACCAGTGTGTACTGTCCACAGACTATTCACCAGATATCTCACCAGTGTGTCCTGTCCACAGACCATCTCACCAGATATCTCACCAGTGTGTACTGTCCACAGACATCTTTAGAAACTGTCTGTGGTCTTTTGATTTGATCTTTTGATTTCATCAACAATGGAAAGAGATCTTTTGCTTTTTGCACATGTGTGCTGTGTCTATGAGGAGATCTCTGGACAGTACACACTGGTGAGATATCTGGTGAGATGGTCTCTGGACAGTACACACTGGTGAGATATGTGGTGAAACGGTCTTTTGATTGTGTGATTGAAGCCCCAGTGTGTACCCAGGCTCTGCTGGTCTACCACTGATCCAACCACTCATAGGGGTAGATCCAGAACTAAGTACGCTAGCCGGAGACATAAAAACGCTGTTCTGTATGTACTGCACTTGCTCGCGGCAGACGTTACGCCACGTAACTCTGAACGTACATACCAGCCACGTATCAACAGCGTAACTATGTACGAAGGAGCCAACCATACGACACCTGTAATTAATCGGAGGCGGGGTGAGGCATTTAAATCGCGCAGTATGGGCGTGCTTAGGCACTTGCGTACGTGAAACCTTTACGTACGTCAGTAGTTACGCTGTGAAAAGTTAAGGTAGGGTTTGGCAAGCGTAAAAAGGCCAAATTACGTACGAGCGAGAGGAGTGTCTAGGAGAGTGAGTAGAATATACGCTACGGAATGAAACGTAGGTCTGGATCTGGGCCCATGTCTTTAAGGGCCGATCC
Source organism: Limnodynastes dumerilii (assembly GCA_011038615.1). Taxonomy (NCBI): domain Eukaryota; kingdom Metazoa; phylum Chordata; class Amphibia; order Anura; family Limnodynastidae; genus Limnodynastes; species Limnodynastes dumerilii. Next base: position 269,318 of record WWET01000417.1, read on the forward strand.
AGAGGGGGGCATTTTCCGTGCAGTTAGATTGTGAAAACAATTATTGCGAGGTCGCATCTGAACGACTCGATTTGAACACAATCCGCCCATTCCAGACTTCTGTCACCTCTTATCACCTCCTCTGACAGGGGACACAGGTTGCAAGTGGGTGGGACTTTATGTTACAATGCACTATATAGGCGCGGAATCATACTGCGCACCGATCCTGAGAGTCATTCAGATGAGTGCGTAACGCTGTTGAGAAATACATTGCCAGCTGCTGCCAGCTTACCTCCATGGGTGCAGAGTGAGATTCCACCAAGTGCTCTCCTCCGGGCAGCGGTGAGGTCTTGAGATCGATTCCCAGATAAGGCCTTATCAGTGTGGAGTTTGTATGTTCTCCCTGTGTCTGTGTGGGATTGCTGTGGGTGCTTCGGGTCCATCCCACATTCCAAAAAAACATGCTGATAGGTTAATTGGCTGCTGACTAGATTAACCCTACAATGAGTTTTTTGACAAACCATTGTGTGGCAGTGGAATGGGCAGTCTCCATTTTGTACAACGGCATTGATGCAACTCCCGCAGTCACGAAGAGTGATCCTATCCCTACCCTTAACCCTCTCCTAAGCATAACCCTTCGCTTCCTGCAGCCTAACCCTCACCTTTTACTGCATGAGCCCTGACTCTAACCCTTCATGTCCTGCAGCTTAACCCTAACCTTCCCCTTAAGCCCTAACTATCCCTTTTTGATCCCTAACCTGAGCCCTCCGCAGCCTGTTGCTATTGGGAATGGGTATAAATAGTTACTCAATAGAGGGTTAGGGTTAGGCTGTGGGGCATGGAGGGTTAAGGCTAGGCTGCAAGGCATGCCTAAGGTTGAGAAAGGGAAAGATTAGGGTTAGGCTGTGGGAAAGGGAGGGTCAAGGTTAGGAAATGGTTAAGGGTAGGATTGGGTAAGATTATTTACCTTTTGGTGTAGTAGCCATCATATCTGCGAATAAAATTCCATCCCTTGTTAGGGAACTGAGATTTTAGCTCCAATGGCGCAGGGACTGATGTGAATGTGAAATATTCTCTGTAAAGCGCTGCAGAATATAAATAAACGTTAATAATAGTGATAAATTACTAATACTCCGTGGTCTGGCTTATCTACCTGTAAATAACACTTAGACATATAATTGTATGCATCCAGTCTGAACACATTATATAGAATCTATATAAATCTGTAAGCTATCTCAATATTGGCAAATAGAATAGGCACAAGAATACATTGATTTCTAATTAGCAAACCTCATTGATTATGCTTCATGTAAACAATGTTCTATCAATGGACTGTGATAGGGACCATTAATCAGAAACAATATTTTTAATATATACAATCACATGTGGATTTCAGTGGCTCCTCTTATGAGAACAGCCTGTCTTCTCCTTGTATGATGGATTAATCACAGAAATACTTCTATGTAGCGAAGAAAATGCTGTTTAAAACTTGAAAACACATGTTCTCACTATTATATAAAGTACAAGTAATTACAAACCAGAGATTAGAATGTGCGGTAAATTGAGAGCAAGAATTCTGCTCAGACCTCCTGCTGTATCCAGACTTTCTGACAGACGAGGGGCGACTCAGAAGCCTATATACAGACTAAGTGTACCTCCTTCCCATATAGCGGAATTGATCTCCGAATCCTGCGCTGTCTCTTTCCGCTGTGATTAGGGAACTCTGGATTGGGATGTATTTGCTGGTCTGGGCGACCCTGTTTAGAACATGATACAGTCTACCTGTTCCTAATAGTGAAACAGATGCGTTGGCTGCCGTTAGGGTTAGGGCTTAGACTGTGGTGGCTGCGGCAGGGCTAAGGTTAGGGTTAGGGCTTAAAAAAGGAGATTAGGGCTTAAGCGGAAGGTTAGAGTTAGGGCTAAAAAAAATGGAAGGGTTAGGGCTCAAGAGCAAGGTTGGGGTTAGGCTGCGGGAAATGGAGGGTTAGGGAAGGGTTAAGGTTAGGGCTTACACTGTGGTGACTACGGCAGGGCTAAGGTTAGGGATAGGGCTTAAGAAAGGAGGGCTAGGGCTTCAGCAGAAGGTTAGGGTTAGGGCTCACGGGGAAGGTTGGGGTTAGACTGCAGGAAATGGAGTGTTAGGGAAGGGTTAAGGGTTAGGGGCAGCCTTGCCTTTATTTAAATAGAAATCTTCATGGCTCCGGTATGCACATCTCCAAGACGCGCCGGTATCGCAATAAAAAATGGAGACTGCCGGCAATCGCTATCTAACAGCCTGTAATGGTCTTTGGAAAAATGAGATATTTGCATCTACAAGCCATACCCTTGTTGGCGTTTTTTGATTTTAGCATTCGGGAAAACACCCCATTTGCGGACCCTTGGATCCGGTCCTGTGTTACTTGCTGATATAGAACCTCAAATCCATTCTTAAGCAATCTGATCTGCGAGTGGGGCCTCAGCACCCGTGCCATTGCTCCGCTCACTACTCCCCTCGCACCTATTGGACTTCCGGTAGCCAGGGCTTACCTCAAGTTTTCTGACTCTGGCAACCATAAAAAGATGTGGGTCAGAAGTCTACATCGGTGCGCAGAGCTTCAGTACACCAAAACTGTACAACGTAATCAGGGCTGCCGCCAAGAAATGCTGAGATCCAGTACACATCTGCGCTGCTCCGCCCACAATGTGATGTCATTGGCCGCTGCATTTACAGTGGGCCGATGAGCAGAGAAATTCCTCCCTATGCATTTGGCCCACTAATGTCCAGCTCTCAGCAGCAAGTATCGGCAGTAGGATGTGGGCCACATCTGTCTCCAGGCCTTGGACCATAGTCCAATATCTGTCCCTGATAGTAGCTCTGATTGTGATTCTAAGTTCACCCACTTGTGATTGCAACCTGGTTCCTGTTCCTGAATGCATTCCGATCAGGCGGACAAAAATCATTCCAAAAGAATGGAAATGGGGAATAAAACGGAAGGAAGGATCCGGTCCATTTTTTTCTTTCAACGATGTGGCTGATACAGAGTTTCAGAGCACAGGCAAAACAGGTGCAAGTGTAGCAATGTAATTCAATGCAATGTAACCAGTACAGTGGTGTAACTAATGTTGTTGCCTCTGCTACAGGGACAACAGAGCAATTGTCAGCAAAAACAAGAGGTGGCAGAATGAGAGTGGGGCTTGAGGACAGGATTTATGCAAATTATGTCTAAAGCCGCACCCCCTGTTTAATCAAAACTGCTGTTAATAGGTTTACTAAGGATGGGCAGGATTTGATGCCATTACACCCCGCCAATCCTTAGAAATGCTCGCGGTATGAGGCCATGATTTCCATTAAATCACTGCCTCAAGCCCAGATCTTTGCCAGCTCTCCTGGGATTGCCCAAATTTTGGGAGTCTCCTGGACATTTCGGGAGAGACAACAACTATGACTTGTGTGTGAACACATTGCTATAAATACAGTTCTGAGCGCTGGTATAAACTGCCAGCTTCTCACACACATGACAGATGGTGCCCCGCCCTTGGCCTCACCCCTTCCACTCACAGGCTCCACCCATGCGGATTTCAGCGGCTCCTTTTATGACAACAGCCAGAATGTGGCTTCTCCTTGTATGATGGGTTCTTTGAGTTCATTTTTCAATTAAAACATCTTCAGGACAAAAGTTTCCTTTCTAAACTTAGCACCACCGTTTAATCAGACTTTTACCAATTCACCTATAATATGGCCAGCACCTGTCCACTTGTCCTATAGGGTTTACTGTCATTAAGCCTCACACGGTTTTACTGTACGAGGTATGTCTATAAAATAAGTTATAACTGCATACGTAGTGACCTTGAACATGTGGCAGAATGGGTTCCAGAAGGCACAACAGGTAACCAGCATTATAAGGAAGTTTTGAAAAAGCTGAGAGAAAGAGTCAGAAAGAAACAGCCGCAAATGTGGAAAAATTGTTTCATTCTTCACCAGGACAATGCGCTGCTCACACAGCACTCTCTGTGACCAACAATCACATTATTACACTGAACATCTTCCATATTCGCCCGATTTAGCACCTTGTGACTTTTATTTTTTCCCAAAAGTTAAATCAGTGCTTAAAGGGACACATTTTGAGAAAATGGCAGATATGTTGAAACAACTGACAGAAACTGATTTGTTCCTTGCCTTCGACCATTGGAAAACAAGTTACTGCTACCTTTTATACTTTCATAGGCTTGTCTAAAAGAAAAGGAATAATCCGCTTTCAGCCCATCAGTGTAAGCCATCAACAATAGTTAAGAAGTTGGTTAAGAAGACTGTGGAAAACTTTTCAAAGTTCTCTCTAATGATTGAACATCTCAAATTTCTGACAATAGATTTATGCTTTGAGGATGCTTCCAACTCATCACTCCAGACAGGCACTTTATAATGTTTGTCATGTTATCTGCTTCAGCTATTGGTCACTATTCAGTCCATGCTGTGTGTGTGTGTGTGTGTGTGTGTGTGTGATTGACTAGAGCATATATCTTCCAGGCAAGTGAGTATTCACTCAATACACAATAAAATTGTGCATTGGTCTACAAGACCTTTGGGTATTGACTTGTACAATGAGTTATTGAATAAATTCTATAATAGCCACCATTTAGAAGACTGAGAAAATCCACACAAGCAACCAACATTCTCATTAGCTCTACCCAGTTTTATGGCCCATTGATCACCAACTAGGAAACCTCTGAAATCAGGTTGCTACTGGTGGGGCTGATAATTGTATTTACACCTCCGTTCCTGCTGCACTTGGAGCTTCAATACCAGATCCCGGCTTTATCCAGCTTTCTGTACAAGTGAGGAGGGGGCATGTGTGTAAACTGGAGGGTGGCAGTTGGTTTATAGGAAATGTGTGGAAAAATGACTTCTCTGAAAGGGTAGTTGATAAGTGGAATAACCTCCTATCTGAGGTGGCAGAGGACAACGCAATAAAACAAATAGTGGAATATTCTAACATGAGATTAATACAGGAGAGCAGTTAAAATACGTTTGACATAGTCATAAGCTGGAAAAAAGTCTGTTAGGAGACCCCACTGTCCTTGGAGGAAAAGATGAGCCTGTTACAGTGATGCTGCTGAGTACCAGTATAAATAAGGAAACTCCCTTTACCCTTATAACGTTAGACAGAAAAAGACAAGTAATTATTCTGGGCGCTTCTCAAAATTCTTGAATAGTCATAAGCTGTTTCAGTTACTATGGTGATAACAATGATGATTCAACCGACACTCGACCAGATTCACATTTAAGTGTGAGCTAGGTGCGGCCAGATCCGTAGCTCACTGTCCGATCCAGCCTCAAACCCTGCCCCCCCCCCCATTTTTAGC
>WWET01000417.1:342743-355548 GCA_011038615.1 Limnodynastes dumerilii
AAAGTTTTATGCTCCTTTTGTTTTTTGTGTCTTTTTTTTTAATATTATTTTTTTTCGATGTCTATGCCAAAAAAAAAAAAAGTATTTAGCACAAGCGCGTGGGGGGCACAATCACTAATTTAGGACTAATTTAGGAATGCCTAGGGTAGCAAAAACTACGGTCATGATCCCAAGCTGTCGTACTCCCAACATGCTATACAAAAGCCTATCACCCACTGTGCCGTGCCAAGGGCAATGCTGCAGGTCTAGTATGCGATGTAGACAATGGAATAGGAGAAAGGGTAAAACAGTGCAGAGGGCAGACACAGGAGGAGGTAAGGTCGAAGGAGACCTACGGAAGGCCATGGTCCTGATAGGCAAATCAGAGGAGAGGAAGGAAATTGACAGTGGATTATCATGCAGATCACACGATCAAGCGGCATCTTACTAGTATGGTACAATGACGCTGTAGGATGGTTAGAAACAGCATCTGAACTCTTTAAATCTTGAGTCACATCATTACAGATGTTGCATCATTAGATGTTTGCCTATAATGGGGTAGATCCAGAACTACGTTTGCCGTACGTTTACTCGCGTAGCGTATTTTCGTGCGCGTAAGTTCTATGCACTCCCCTCGGCACACCCCTTGAACGTACGTATTTTGTCAAGATACGCTTTCCAAACCCTACCTTAACTTTTGGCAACGTAACCGCAGTGATCCACACACGTACGTATGGCCAACACGTATTTACGCAGCTAAGCACGCCCATACTGTACACTTTAAATACAAACCCCGCCTATTTAACGTATTTCAGACGTAATTTGGACTAACGTAAAATTGGCACGCCCACACGTAAGTATTTACGTGACATATACGTGAATGGACCATACGTTCACAATTACGCTACGTTACGGAGCGTATTTTCTATGGTGCGCATGCGCAGTACTTACCAAAAGGCGATTTTACGTCTCCGCCACACATAAATTCACTCGCAAGCCTTGTTCTGGATCTGGCCCAATGTCTATAAGGCGTCTTAGCATTTCTATAAGGCGTTTGGAAACGATTCCCATACATTCAGACTTCTGATGCGTAACATCTGGTGCTCAATGCGTCCGTAGCACCCGACTTATACAGACGTTGATTGCGTAAGTCCGCTGTTGTTATTAAGTCTGGATCAGGTGCAATGAGAAGAAATATTTAAGCTAAAGCTGCAACGCAATCTCTGGGTAGACAGGACCCTGCGTGTGATACAGAAGTTGTACGTTCCCTAAAGCTCCTAGGGCTCAGGTCATGTATACTGTGCATGTATATTTCACCATCTAGAATTCAAACAGGAAAGATCTGTGTCTCATTACTAGGGGTTGGGACATCACCTACTTATTATTTGCATGTCTGCAACAGCTGCTTATTGATGCAACTGCATACTGCAACCTGTAACTGCATACTGCAACCTGCAACTGCATACTGCAACCTGCAACTGCATACTGTAACCTGCAACTGCACACTGTAACTGAAGAAAGCCCTTTTGATTGTCGGCAAAACAAGCTACTTAGCATTACTTGGCTGCAGCACAAGCCCAAAATTTGCTAGTCTACTACCTCTCAACACCAAGGGGTAGATCCAGAGCTTTGCCCCTAATACGTTTCATAGCGTAGCGTATTTAAGCTAGCGTGCCTTCTAAGCGCCTAAGCACGCCCATACTGCACTATTAAAATGCCTCACCCCGCCTCCGAAGCGTACGTTGATACGCTGAAGATACGTGACTGGCCCATACACTATGAGTTACATGACATCACATATGCCGTGTGCATGCGCAGCAAGTACTAATGTGCGATTTTACGCTAGCGGCTAACGTAAAATCACTCGCGTACGTAGGTCTGGATCTGGCCCCAAGTGAAAGCAAATGTTATGTTAATTGCATTTAATGGGTTTGAAGAACAAAGTGCACAGACATAAGAGTCTTGAAATTGAAAATTAAGGAGTGAATTTTTGCAAGATTGTGCGATTGGTTGACTGATATTTGGGTGCCAAGCCTGCGGTATACAGGTTCCTTGCAAAGCACTGGATCCTCATTTAATAACGACAGGCGATTTCTGTACGTACCTAGAAGTCTGCATTGCTCCCGCATAATACTGTCTCTGAACGGGAGATATAGCTGGTGGATGGGGTTGACAAAGCCCTTACATATAATTCATAAAGATGCGTGTTCCTGGCCTGTGGAGAGCCCTGTTCAACTGCGTGCAAAATTTGGGATTATTATTATCGCTTATTTATATTGTGCCACAAAGCGAATATTTGACAGTCACATTAGTCTCTCCACTTGAGCTATAGTCTAAGTTCCCTAATACCTACATACACACTAAGCCTTAATTTAGGCAGCAGACACTTAACATACCAGCATGTCTTGTTGGAGTGTGAGAGGGAACCCATGCAGACTTGAGGAGAACATACAAACTCCACACAGATAAGGCCTAGCCCCGGAATCAAACTCATGACCTCAGCACTAGATGTCCTAATCACTCTGCTACTTAATTCTGAATCAATTCCAGTTCCAGTTCCAATTCATGGAAATGCATTAAATTGATTCAAATTGTACAAAAAAAATTTTACGCAAATTTTAATTTTTTAAAATGTATCCTGCTGTCAAAAAAATATGTTTGTTTTTTTTTTTCATTTTAAAAAACAAAAAACAAATGTTTATAGCTATGGTCTAAGGTTGGATTGCTTAAAATATGTGAAATGCCAACACAATAAAATAAATGGCCACCCAGGCTTTATTTCCTGCTGTGGATATAGAATTTTTTTCATTTTTTTTTTGCTTTTAACTGTTTCAAGACATTTTCCTAATCATTTGGCTCCTAGTCAGCCCCTATTTCAGCCCCACAGAGGCCTGCCATCTGGCTAGTACTATGTGACTGTCAGAGGTGTCAGCTCGAGTCATAATGCAGGCGCAGACATGGTAAGTACCGCTATTCCTTTCACATAGTTACAAGGGAAACAAACAATGGCTAACTTTTACAATGCAGATTTCGTAACCACATTCGCCACACAACAATAAGACTACCAAGAATCAGACGGGACATCTGCCTTTTATTTGTTCCCTAATTAATTCCAGCCACACACTTGTACAGATATTTCTTCATCTTGAATAAACATGTTTCTTATAGAAATCATAACTCTCAAGCCAAACAATGTGGCACAGTTACAATGTTGTTGTTAGGAACTAAATCTATAAATTTAAAGGAAGAAATGGAAGAGAATGGAATGTTGTAAACGCTGGGTCTGATCCAGACTGAGACACACAACCGAGAGCATATTTATTCATTACTTTTAACAGGTTTTCATATAGCCCCATCCTACTATGTAGCACTTTACAATGTTTAAGCAACCATTCACATCAGTTCCACTGGAACGTACAGTCTAAGGGCCTGATTCAGAGATCCGATATTAACGATAGTTCCGTGCGTATATTTAGAGTAGGATAGATTTTGCATCAACTGCGCATGCGTAGTAATAGTGCAACACCGGCTACGTTGAAGATAGGGTCGGAAATGCCTTAAGGTCGGACTTGTGAATCGGTTGGGAACAATTGCGATCCTAAGTCCAGTGGAAATCTACGAACCGAAGAATTTTTAACTCTTAGCTTAACTTTTCGGCATAAAGTACTACAGGGCACCGCATGCCCATGTTTTGCAGGGCATACTTTGCCTTATAGTGCCATAAATGGCAGCATGCTAAGGGTTAATAGCATGCCGCGGTATACATTTTATCTTTAGAAAGAATTTTCAATAATTTTTAAAGTTTTTATTTCTTAACAACGTGTTTTTTAATATACGTGAGTGTCGCTTCACTGGCGCTTTTCTTTAGGCGTTTTAGCCGTGATTTTACTAAGCGACTCTTAGTAAATCCAGTGATTGATATTTAAAACATTGAAAAAATCGCCATGGCAAATAAGTTCATGGCTATTTTAAAAAATGACAATTTCCAACAATTTGTCCTTTAGTAAATGCAATGATCACAAAATCGCAGGTTAAAATTGCCAAAAATGGCAATTTTAACCAAATCGCCTATATTAAATTCGACACTTAGGACCAGATTCATACCTAAGAAGCTGCGTATATATAAAAGCACGGAGCCACTGTAGAAAACACAATCTACGTAGTGGTTACGAACGTAGGACTTTAAAGACTGTAGGTGATTTTGTAAGACAGAAGAGGTGCGCTACCGAAGCCTCCTGATTTTTTTTAAAGGAGTGGGAGGGATTTTAATGAGCCGGGGAGGGTGTGGGGAAGGGATCTCTGTGCGAAGGAAAATACGCACGGGAAGTTAAGGAAACTCTAGGACACCATTAAGTGCCATAGGTTCTTAAAAAAAGGGAAGGAACTTCAATTTACGGACTTGTCCGGGAATCAAACTCATGACATCAGTGCTGTGTGGCAAAAGAGATATGTTTTGAGCCACCGTACTGCAGGGAGATGCTGTTGACAGACCCTCCAACATGACCCATTCCATTAGGTACAATTTAATTCGCTCCTGAGCTTCCAACTGTCACTCACCTTGTTTAAATGAATTAACTGATATTTAAAAAACTATTTGCCTCTTCAACACAGGTGGTTACCATAGCAACTGACAGCTGAAAACTGAGGAGCAGAGTATTTTGTACCTAATGGAATGGGTCATGATGGAGGGTATGCCCACTGTGTGCAAAAAACAAAAGCAAAGTATTCTCCCTGCATTCAAAAAATACCACTCATTTAGCTCGCACCCCCTTCAAATTCATTGGAGCTTTGCCCAGGTGGAACTTTCCACCTGATTTCCTCTTATTTTCAAACCCTGGATCCAGTCCAATAATGACTGGCCAGAGTCCCACAAAAGGTTCTACAACATCTGGAGAAATGGAGTTGTTCTGCTTCATGAACAAGGTCATCCAGCGAGATATATTCCTGTGTCTAATGATTCTTTAGTGTAAGGTTCCATTTATCACGCTGGATCGAATCGGCCAGTGTCTACCCAGCTATTTCTAGGACATTAAGCACAGCTTCCCTACCAACAGCTTGCCATAATTCTTCTTCTAAGTCAGCGCCGCCCTTATTGCAAACTAAGAAGAAACACACAGAAATTGGCCAAAATCTTGCAATTATAAGTGTGTAAATATGCTTTTAATAATTTTATACCAAAATAGAATTAACCCTTGGAAAAATGTTAAAGTGCCATAAAATTTACATTTGTTTAATCTTCTTGTTGGTATATTGTTGAATAGATATAATATTAATGTAATTTTCATTCAGTTATAGTCTATTTATAGGAAATAGCAAATTAAGTATAAAAAGCTAAGAGCGTTTACAAATCGCTACTGCCCTCTTGTGGTACAAAGCAGTAACTGTTACAAAAATAGACAAAGAAAATTAGTGTTGCATTGAGATTCCCCATCATGTGTCTCCAGCTCCCAGTATCCCCCATCATGTGTCTCCAGCCTCCCAATATTCCCCACCATGTGTCTCCAGTCTCCCAGTATCCTCCATCATGTGTCTCCAGTCTCCCAGTGTTCCCCACCATGTGTCTCCAGTCTCCCAATATTCCCCACCATGTGTCTCCAGTCTCCCAGTATCCTCCATCATGTGTCTCCAGTCTCCCAGTGTTCCCCACCATGTGTCTCCAGTCTCCCAATATTCCCCACCATGTGTCTCCAGTCTCCCAGTATCCTCCATCATGTGTCTCCAGTCTCCCAGTGTTCCCCACCATGTGTCTCCAGTCTCCCAATATTCCCCACCATGTGTCTCCAGTCTCCCAGTATCCTCCATCATGTGTCTCCAGTCTCCCAGTGTTCCCCACCATGTGTCTCCAGTCTCCCAATATTCCCCACCATGTGTCTCCAGTCTCCCAGTATCCTCCATCATGTGTCTCCAGTCTCCCAGTGTTCCCCACCATGTGTCTCCAGTCTCCCAATATTCCCCACCATGTGTCTCCAGTCTCCCAGTATCCTCCATCATGTGTCTCCAGTCTCCCAGTGTTCCCCACCATGTGTCTCCAGTCTCCCAATATTCCCCACCATGTGTCTCCAGTCTCCCAGTATCCTCCATCATGTGTCTCCAGTCTCCCAGTGTTCCCCACCATGTGTCTCCAGTCTCCCAATATTCCCCACCATGTGTCTCCAGTCTCCCAGTATCCTCCATCATGTGTCTCCAGTCTCCCAGTGTTCCCCACCATGTGTCTCCAGTCTCCCAATATTCCCCACCATGTGTCTCCAGTCTCCCAGTATCCTCCATCATGTGTCTCCAGTCTCCCAGTGTTCCCCACCATGTGTCTCCAGTCTCCCAATATTCCCCACCATGTGTCTCCAGTCTCCCAGTATCCTCCATCATGTGTCTCCAGTCTCCCAGTGTTCCCCACCATGTGTCTCCAGTCTCCCAATATTCCCCACCATGTGTCTCCAGTCTCCCAGTATCCTCCATCATGTGTCTCCAGTCTCCCAGTGTTCCCCACCATGTGTCTCCAGTCTCCCAATATTCCCCACCATGTGTCTCCAGTCTCCCAGTATCCTCCATCATGTGTCTCCAGTCTCCCAGTGTTCCCCACCATGTGTCTCCAGTCTCCCAATATTCCCCACCATGTGTCTCCAGTCTCCCAGTATCCTCCATCATGTGTCTCCAGTCTCCCAGTGTTCCCCACCATGTGTCTCCAGTCTCCCAATATTCCCCACCATGTGTCTCCAGTCTCCCAGTATCCTCCATCATGTGTCTCCAGTCTCCCAGTGTTCCCCACCATGTGTCTCCAGTCTCCCAATATTCCCCACCATGTGTCTCCAGTCTCCCAGTATCCTCCATCATGTGTCTCCAGTCTCCCAGTGTTCCCCACCATGTGTCTCCAGTCTCCCAATATTCCCCACCATGTGTCTCCAGTCTCCCAGTATCCTCCATCATGTGTCTCCAGTCTCCCAGTGTTCCCCACCATGTGTCTCCAGTCTCCCAATATTCCCCACCATGTGTCTCCAGTCTCCCAGTATCCTCCATCATGTGTCTCCAGTCTCCCAGTGTTCCCCACCATGTGTCTCCAGTCTCCCAATATTCCCCACCATGTGTCTCCAGTCTCCCAGTATCCTCCATCATGTGTCTCCAGTCTCCCAGTGTTCCCCACCATGTGTCTCCAGTCTCCCAATATTCCCCACCATGTGTCTCCAGTCTCCCAGTATCCTCCATCATGTGTCTCCAGTCTCCCAGTGTTCCCCACCATGTGTCTCCAGTCTCCCAATATTCCCCACCATGTGTCTCCAGTCTCCCAGTATCCTCCATCATGTGTCTCCAGTCTCCCAGTGTTCCCCACCATGTGTCTCCAGTCTCCCAATATTCCCCACCATGTGTCTCCAGTCTCCCAGTATCCTCCATCATGTGTCTCCAGTCTCCCAGTGTTCCCCACCATGTGTCTCCAGTCTCCCAATATTCCCCACCATGTGTCTCCAGTCTCCCAGTATCCTCCATCATGTGTCTCCAGTCTCCCAGTGTTCCCCACCATGTGTCTCCAGTCTCCCAATATTCCCCACCATGTGTCTCCAGTCTCCCAGTATCCTCCATCATGTGTCTCCAGTCTCCCAGTGTTCCCCACCATGTGTCTCCAGTCTCCCAATATTCCCCACCATGTGTCTCCAGTCTCCCAGTATCCTCCATTTAAATTGCATAGTATGTGCTGGGTGAGGCGATTCATGCAGAGAAGTTATGGTTGCAGAACTCAGCTAAATTCCGTCCGTGAGAGGGGCGTGTCATGGAGAGGGGCATGTCATGCAAAGGGGAGTGTCATGGAGAGGGGCGTGGTGTCATGGAGAGGGGTGTGGTGTCATGGAGAGGGGTGTGTCATGGAGAGGGGCGTGTCATGGAGAGGGGCGTATCATGGGAGTGAACTATTCACTTACGTGTGGATTTTTGCAACTCTGCTTCCACCCCAGTCTCTTAAAGAAGATATCAGCGAATATCAGACCTCATGGGAAGGGGACTCCACCCCAATAACCTGTTCTCCGCCATTTGGGTCTTTGATGTTGTCCTATTGTTGCTGGTTGCGAAGGGGCCCCATAACAGTTCAAGTTTCAGGGCCCCAAAAATGTAGGTTGGCTACTGGCTGCAGTTGGAGTCCTGGATACGGCTCAAAGTCAGAATCGGGTAAATTGAGTTAGGTGCCGACAGAACCCTTCCCCTAACCCACCCCTCTTTTTAGGTATCTTTGGCAGAGTGTCATAGGGCTACCTTATCTTACCGTTATAGTTTCCTTATTAAGAAGGTAGCTACGCACTGAGAATGGCCACACCCCCTCCCCGCCTAATCTCCACTCCCCCCCCCAGCCTAATCTACATCCCCCCCTCCCACTTATATCTAAAACCTCCCTGGGGCGTCATTAGCGCGGCCCCTTCTTCCTAAACTACTCGGTGTACCCAACTGGCCAACTACACATGAATAGCAGGTCATTTCGGGAGATTCCGCACTTCAGAAGCCAGAGCTTCTTCAGTATGAATCAGGTCCTTCATTTGGAATCGGTCCTCTGTGACTGTCTGAATGTGTCGGAAGTTGATGATAACTTAGCATGGATTAAGCGTGCGCAAAGTGGAAAAGCAGACGTGATACAACTGAAGTTATGGTCCGTGGTTCACCCAGTCACCAGCTGCCTCTACTGCTGTCTTATGTAAATGTGTTTATGCTGCGTGAGTGGATTCCCAGTTAATTGGCAATGGGAATGTATGTAATATATAGTCATATATAATTAAATTACAATCTAAAACAGCATGCCTCCCATGATTTAGCTCTGCTGTCAGCACTATGGCTAGTTAACACTTCTAAGGAGGTGGGGGGCAAGCTGCTACAAATAAATAAATAAATAGATCCTTCTTTTTTAAATTTTAATTGTCAATTGATTAAATATTTCTATATATCGCAGTCATTCCCTTTGCCAATTAACAGAAAACCTTCACACAGAGCATAAAAAGAAAACATTTCCATGGATTTAGTGGTACCATTGTTAAGTCAGGTAACCAGACCATCCTAGATGACCCATTCCATTAGATACAAAAAACTCTGTCCCTGAGCTTCCCACAATCATTTCCTATGGTAACCGCCTGTGTTGAATAAAAATGGTTTCTTTTGAACATTGATTCATTTAATAATATCAGGTGAGTGACAGTTGGAACTTCAGGTGCGGAGTATTGTGTACCTGGTGGAATGGGTCATGTTGTTGGGTCCGGGTAAAACGAGTGCTTGCCTTGCATAGTTTTGGTGCCTCAGCCATAGCTGCTGGTGCGCAGTGCTCCACCTATATAAGATATCACGATGTGTGCTGTCACATAGGGTGTGGAGCACTGAGGCCCGTGTCCCAGGCCCTGTAATTTCTGGGGGTTGCCCTGCTAGTAAACCCTTTCTGTCTCCTGTAACAACCCATTCATTGCAGACAGTGGCAGCCACATTCGGGTGGGTATAGCCGGAGTAGCATATGTTTGTTTTCAGGGTCCTCTGTCTGGAAGTGTGTACATGCAAGGGGGGTGGTCTCCTCTCTCACCTGCGGCCCTTGGGTCCGCATGGCGACCTGCCCCTGGGACTCCGCCGTCTGTGCGGACAGAGTTCCAACCACAGCTGCAGCTGACTTCAGGATCAGGGGCCAGATCCAGGCCGAAGTACGCTAGCGGATGATGTCAAATCGTCTATTTGTATTTACTGCGCATGCGCACGGCAGATGTTACGCCACGTGACTCCTAACGTACGTACCATCAGCGTAAATATGAAGGAAGGGACGGGGGCATCAATATGACACCCGTAATAACGCTTTGGAGGCGAAGGAAGGCATTTAAATTGGACAGTATGGGATGGGCTGGGTTAGGCCGTCACGTAAGTAAATCCATTGCGTACGTCAGTACTTACGCTATTGGAAAGTTAAGGTAGGGTTCGGGCAGCGTAAACGGCTAAAGTATGTACAACCGAGGGGAGCGCATAGAAATTACGCTAGAGTAAATACACTATGCGTTCTAACGTAACTAGCACTTAGGCACCGGTCCTGAACCACAGGGGACTTAAATACAAGTCATACTTCAAACATGGCTTATGGAAATGCATGTACAACCATGTACAAGTCTGTGAACATGGAGCTGATGCACTTCCAAGATCAGAATATCACCAGGATATGGTAAAGAGCTCAAAAATATCATTAAATAAGACACCTGAGTGCACCAGTAAAAAACAGTAAAAAAACAAAAACAAAACAACAAATTTTCATGAAAAATATATAACTTTGTATAACTTCATATAAAAACTTTTCTTCCAAGTGGAATAACCTTGGAACCCGTATTGATGATGGAGGAACTCTGCTTTTCAGTCTCTCCTACCCTTATTAAAGAAGCCACACGGTGATCACCAAGTTTCAGAGGTGCCTCAACAAGAGAGGGATGAATTTCCTGTGCTACTGATTTCTGTAATCAAACAAATTATCTGTATTTTGGGGGTTAACCAGAAAGCATTGTGTATTTGGGACTAATTGATTGGATTAGTGTTTCCACCTGTCTAAAAGGTCACTTCCTAATAAGAATATAATTCCTTCTCTCTTGGGCATTCAGCAATACGTTATGGCTAAGATTCTGCTATTCAACTTGTTCCTCTAGAAAAAAGCTACCTCGGTCTTACACTTGTGGATATTCTTAGATTCTACATACATGAACCACAATAACTGGTCTTGTGCATATTAAGTTATTGTTTGCACTTCAGAATTCCCTCAGATGTGAAAAACTCAAGATTAATTATCATAAATAACAAAATATAATTTAATGCAGATTAGAAATAAATATATATGAATAAATAAGAATATATTACACTAATCCTATTTAAATCAATAAATCTAAATGTATACTGTAAACAATCAAGAGAAAAAAAGATAAAACTATAAGCAATATGGTACATGCATTTTTCTTAATAAAGTTAATAATCCATATGTTTATTTTCCTTTTAGCCACATTATAGATATGTCTATATCCTATAACCTATGAACATAGTGAATGTGGAATGGAGGACGTATTCCTTTATCTTTCAGGGACAAGAATAATGGGTGGTGGTCACTAGGATGCTGTCTGTATTGGATGGCTCTTAGTATTGGGAGGTGGTCACTAGGAGACTGTATTGGGCAATGGTCACTAGGATGCTGTCTGTATTGGATGGCTTAGTATTGGGAGGTGGTCACTAGGAGATTGTATTGGGCAATAGTCACTAGCATGCTGTCTGTATTGGATGGCTCTTAGTATTGGGAGGTGGTAACTAGGAGACTGTATTGGGCAATGGTCACTAGGATGCTGTCTGTATTGGATGGCTCTTAGTATTGGGAGGTGGTCACTAGGAGACTGTATTTGGCAATGGTCATTAGGATGCTGTCTGTATTGGATGGCTCTTAGTATTGGGCAATGGTCACTAGGATGCTACATGCATTGTAGAAAGGTCACTATAAATCTGTTTATTATATAGTAAAATACTAAATGATTGTAGCTTTTTCACGTATAACACTTTTTCTTTTAATTGGCTGTACATAACCCCACCCATATTTTATATTTGATCTGCTATTATTAAGGTTTTCTTTTCTGTATAATCACGCTTACTATTTGTTAGCCTCATCTATAGTTGATCCTCCCTTTTGCAGATATTTCTCCAGTTCCTCAATCTTCCTTTGCTCATAGACCTAGTTTACTTTAAATAGTTTACACTTATTTTCAGAAGGAGGATTAAAACCGTCTCACCGCCATGTCCTTGTGTGGTAGAGGAGAGAAGAAAACTTTCTAAGAAAAAGGTAAGTAATGAATGTGATACATGCTAATCGGTCATTAAATGGAGATGACTTGGAAGTCCCGGGACGTGGTTTTCCGGTACAAAGCTCTTTTTTGTGAAAGATCATCGTACTAAAGCTGAATGACTACAATGACTTCATTGTATAGAGTGGTAGTAATGCGACTTTTGGAGTTGTGAAGAGGCATCCACCAAAATGTAAGTGTTTTAGCTAATGCTAAACATTTCCCGCAGCCTAACCCTAATCTTCCCCTACTTCAGACCTAACCCTTACCTTCCATGCCCCACAGTCTAACCCTAACCCAAAATACCCCACAGCCTAACCCTTATCCTACATACCCTACAGCCTAACCCTCCATGCCCCACAGCCTAACCCTTATCCTACATACCCTACAGCCTAAGCCTAACTCTAACCTTCCCCTTGTTCAGCCCTAACCCTAACCTTCCATGCCCCACAGCCTAACCCAACATGCCCTGCAGCCTAACTCTAACCTTCCCCTTCTTCAGCCTTAAGCCTAACCTTCCATGCCCCACAGCCTAACCCTAACCTTCCCCTTCTTCAGCCCTAACCCTAACCTTCCATGTCCCGCAGTCTAATCCTAACTCTCCATGTCCCATAGTCTAACCCTTATCCTACATACCCTGTAGCCTAAGCCTAACCTTCCCCTTCTTCAGTCTGCCCTAACCTTCATGCCCCGCAGCCTAACCCTAACCCACCATACCTACAGCCAAATCCTAACCTTCCCCTTCTTCAGCCCTAACCCTAACCTTCCATGCCCCACAGCCTAACCCTAATCCTACATGACCTGCAGCCTAAGCCTAACCCTTATGATTCACAGCGGGTCGATGATGTGCTGCCTGGTACACCTCTAGGCGGTAGGATACCACCGATACCTGCTGCTGCTGGAGAGCTATGGTAAGTATTGGTGGGACCTCCTCTCTCTCTGGGTGTGGGACAAGATTCCCCCTTACTCCCTGATGGCGGGCCTGGGTGTAACCTAAAAGTTGTAGGATATATATATATATATGATATGAT
>WWET01000417.1:356720-388086 GCA_011038615.1 Limnodynastes dumerilii
GCAGGCAGACAGCATAACAGGTCAGCAACATCACCAACTGCAAGTTGTTCTTGTAGTGCAGCATATAAGTGTCACAGCATAGTTCACACAACTCTTTAGGTGTTCCAGTGGTCACTATCATACCCCAACCCTTGGGCAGCTATTCCAGCGTCAAGAGTCCTGACCCTCTGTCTTTGAAACACTTATATCAGGAGAGCACAGGTGCTGTTGATTAGCCCAAGCCTGATCACACCAGCCTCCCTGCTGCTGCTCTAAAACCTGGTCAGGATTCTGCACATTACTCCCATGTGGAGATATTCTGTCTCTGTCACACTCCACATTACTTTCATGTGGAGGTATGCTGCCTCTATCACTATATACCGTATTTCCCCATGTATAAGACGCACCTTATACAGGGGATGCAACACTGAACTTACCTTTGCTGTCCCTCAGGTGGTCCCTTCGGTGGTCTCTCTGGCAGTATTAGACTCTCCCCCATGCAGCTTTGATTCAGACTGTCTCCCTCACGATGCACGCTGTACAATGATGGCAGTATTAGCCTCTCCCCCATGCAGCTTTGATTCAGACTGTCTCCCTCACGATGCACGCTGTACAATGATGTTGCGCGACCTTAGGTCACGCAACGTCATTGTACAGTGTGCACCGCGAGGGAGACAGTCTGAGTCAGAGCTGCATGGAAGAGAGTCTAACACTGCCGGAGGGACAGCAAAGGTAAGTTTAGTGTTGCATCCTCTGATCCCTTGTATAAGATGCACCCAATTTTTTATTAAGTAAGGCTAAAAATAATATTTAAAAAAGACATTTGAATTTTTTTTTTATTTAGGTTCCAAAAATGGGGTGCGTCTTATACATGGGGAAATACGGGATATATATATATATTCAATATATTGTAACATTCGGCTCTGTGAATGAAGCTGGCAGGATCCTTCTAGGGTGCAGGGCCTGAGACGTGGACAACGGTTCAAACAACCTAGGGACGGTCTCCCAGAATCCAAACCCAGCTTCTGAATGACCTGATCCAGAGACGCACGTTTTGTAGGGCTGGATCCAGACCTATGTGGGCGCGCAAGGTAATTACGGATGTTCTCATAGCGGGGAATGCGCGCTCCGTGCATTCCACGCTTTCATTAGTAAATCTGGACACGTGTCCAGATTCCTACCTTAATTTTTACGATCCCGTATGTGGCCTTACGGGCCGTAACAGGGCTTCCTCTGCCCTGAATCCTATTTTACATGGCTGTCTCCGCCTCTATGTTGGAGATACGACCATCGTAAGATACGACCATCGCATGCGCACAACCTACAGGACAGGGGAATTACGATCTCGGCCATTGTAATTAAATGTCGGACTTAGCTCTGGATCAGCCCCTTCACTCCTAACAATGATTAAACCTGTCATCCAGGCTGGGGTGTAAGCTCCAGCCCTCATTCCGATCTCCGTGAGACTCACATCTGTAAGTAAGAACACCCCTGGAACTGCCCTCCTTCTTATGACATTGGGACACTTAAGTGTCAAGAACCCTACATTAACTTTACCACACGGACGCAGTGCGGAACTGCTTCTCCTCACCCCCCGGCCCTTCATTCCCCTTCAGGAGCAGAGCAATGTGACACCAAACCTTTCAACTGTCCTGAAGCCAGTACAAAGTACTGATTGGGACATTCATCCACAATCAGGGCTGTTCCAACCAAGTGGCTTCATACAAGGTGATTGGTCCAAGGAGAGTGACCATCAAACCACACTAACCTGTGTTCTCCAACACCTTATTCCCAGTTCAGGAGGTAACTGGAATAGCAGACCCTCCAACATGACCCATTCCATTAGGTACAATATAATCCGTACCTGAGCTTCCAGTTGTCACACTCACCAGGTGAATTGACATAACTGGATAATTAAAAAACAATTTTTTGTCTTCAACAAAGGAGGTTACCATAGTAACTGACAGTTGAAAACTAAGGAGCAGAGTATATTGAACCTATTGGAATGGGTCATGTTGGAGGGTCTGGAATAGGCCACTCCCAGAATTTGCTTATGACTGCAAATTAACATTGACTCAGACTTTTCTTGTTGTCCCCGTCACATGAATCCTTATTGGCAGATTTTTGTTTACTAAGTTCTATGTCCCTCTAGGTCAAATCGAGTTCAGTGCTATAAACTTACATTTATGTTCTCAGAAACAACATGATTTTAATTTAAAAACAATACAATTCCTTGTTGTGCTTATTTTCCTCTTCACTCTCTTGGAAGCAGAGAACCAGTTAAATAAAGGCTGTAATCATAGACACTATATTGTCTATACACGGACATTGTATACGATTTATTTTGGGTATAAATCTGTTTAGTCATTTAATTGAATATTAAGCTTTATGTCAATTTCTTCAAATATGTGCCTTTCCAGTTCTGAAGACTGGGCAGGAAATGAGGTTCCCTATGCATATTGTAGGGGATTAGGACTGTTAAAATGAGTGCAGGGTGATATCTTTGCATATTTCAACAGAAAAATAAGCCCCAGCTTAGGATAAATGATCAGTAGCAAGAACATGTCGGGATTCTGAATGTAAAATTTATAGCACAATAGGAATAATCACAAAGACCAGTAAATATCACATCACACATGCTATAATGTATCCAACCCTAGAATAGTTTACAAACTGCTGTGTAAGTCTGGGTAGAAGATGTCCATCTAGAGGTCAAACCCAGCACTGTGGCTAGTTTGTTTAGAATATTAATACAGCTGGGCTCAGATAAAGCTTTTTTAGCCATGATACCTATTTTGCGACATGGACGGTAAGTTAGATCGCAGACCATTAGTAAATCATTAAAAATGTGTTTATTTACCATTAATCAGTTGCTGGCTTCCTGCAGAGATCAGGCAATGGTGCTGACATCACACCTTCAATTCACAGGATGAGTCATACACTCTGTAGGACATTGAATGGGTGACATCAGCTCCATTGTCTAATCTCTGCAGGAAACCATTTGCTGCTAAATGGTAGGTAAGCAAAGTTTTAATGATTTCTGAAGCCCTAGTCAACTCTCCCTAGCAGATGGGTATGCAATTTCTCACCATGTATGGAAGAAGTTACTCTGTGTTTGGGAAAGGTATAACTGAGCACAACTGTATTTTCTTATTTTTAACAATATTTAAAAGCGTTAGAAAATTAACTTTATACCAACCCAGTCCTGACGACAGCCACAACAATATAAAATGATACTGTAATATATTCACCCATCAGAAAAAGAGAACAGACAATTGCATAGTTGTGTTTTGAAACATATTGGCAGCTTATGACCTCCGGTTTCAATGCAAGTGGATCAGATGCTAAATGATTTATTTCAGAATCCACAAACACAAATATCCACTTTGATGTGAAAGGCCTCCAGTGATTTGGGGGGACACATTGCTCTGTGTTACCCACCAGATAATGTATGTCAGGCTAAGGTAGCTTTTTTGCCTCCAGGCTATTAAACTTGTGTGTAGCAATACATTCTGCCATGGGTCCATCTAGCAGGTAAAAGGTTAATGATGCATTGAGTCTTTGTTTGTTTGTATTCTCTATCTCTCTCAAATATGTACCAAACTTCTTTAATATTTTACAGCATGAGTCAAACAAAAGTAAACAAAAAATACTTTCATTTGTTTTAAGTGGAAGCCCATTATTTCAAGTTTTATGAAATATATAAAAAAAAGTTTATAATGGACATAAGGCATTTAGCAGAAGCTTATTAAATGGCAAGTCATATAAAGTCATCAAATGTCATTTCACAATCTATTGTACTAGAATGCTGAAGCTTTCAGGAAGGAGAAGACGAAAAGGAGGAGGAGGAGAAGGAAGAAGAAGAAGAAGAGTAGGAGGAAGAAGACGGGGAGGAGGAGGAGGTGGAGGAGGAAGAAGACGAGGAGGAGGAAGAGGAGGAAGAAGAGGAGGAGGAAGAAGAAGAGGAGGAACAATAAAAAGAGGAGAAGGAACAAGAGGAGGAGAAGGAAGAAAAAGAAGAAAAGGAGAAAGAAAAAGAAGAGGAGGAGGAAGAAGAAGAAGAGGAGGAGAAGGAAGAAAAAGAAGAAAAGGAGGAGGAAGAAAAAGAAGAGGAGGAGGAAGAAGAAGAGGAGGAGAAGGAGGAGGAGGAGAAAGAAGAAGAAGAAAACAGAAGATGAGGAAGAGCAAGAGAAAGAATATTTATATAAAAATGTTCTTCTAAAGTATACTGAAAGACCCAGGCCACTTACACGCGCAAGGTGCATAAGTGGCCTGATTTGACTTGAGGGCACATGCGCCCCCCAGATGTTACGCTAGTGTTATGATAGTGTAATGTAACTTTGTTCCTTACAAGCCCATTTCCTATGAAATGGGCTGTGCTTCCCCTCAACCCGCTAAAGTGGGAGGTGGGGGTATGCTAATTTTACAGTGTGGGAGGGGGCTCCCACACTTGTGCAAATCAGCAGTCGTACGGACCACTGATTCGCATGATTGACTTAAGGCAGGCTTATGGCAGCGCACGGTGCTTTAAAGCACGCACGAGAGAAAGGAGTAACAGGGGGCGTGCACTCCCTTCACTCTGTTGGTCAGACAGACCCCCGCACGTACGGAAAGGAATCATTCATATCATTCCATGTTTGATCTACAGTTTCAAATTCCAAATACTCACAGGATCCAGACTGCCATAAAGGGATCATTTTCTGTTCACTAGAACTGGAAAATGCTGTTTTATGTGTCTTTCGCTATTGGAGAGATATCAGCACAATGGGGCAGATCCTGAACTACGCATTTCTGCGAATTTACGTGTGGCAGACACGTAATTTCGCAGATTTGATCGAACTGCGCATGCGCACCGCAGAAAATACGCACATTCGCGTAGCGTATTTTCTAACGTAAGGATAATTCACGTATTGCGAACGTAAGTAATTATTTTTTGCCTCCAGGCTATTAAACTTGTGTGTAGCAATACATTCTGCCATGGGTCCATCTAGCAAGTAAAAGGTTAATGATGCATTGAGTCTTTGTTTGTTTGTATTCTCTATCTCTCTCAAAAATGTACCAAGCTTCTTTAATATTTTACAGCATGAGTCAAACAAAAGTAAACAAAAAATACTTTAATTTGTTTTAAGTGGAAGCCCATTATTTCAAGTTTTATTAAATATATAAAATATGTTTATAATGGACATAAGGCATTTAGCAGAAGCTTATTAAATGGCAAGTCATATAAAGTCGTCAAATGTCATTTCATAATCTATTGTACTAGAATGCTGAAGCTGGATAGCCTTTTCTACCTCTTTCAGGGTGGGTTTCGGTCACTTGTGTGAGGGGTTTCTTATGTTTCTTATGTAAATTTAAAGTAAGGACGTAAGATCTGTCCTCATTTTAAGCAAAGGTAGATTGGTAGATTTAAGGTGGGGCAGAACACCGTGTGAGCGGGTGAGGGGGTGGTCGCCCATGCATTTCCACGGATACATGGATACAACGGTGATCCGAACACAGATCCACACGTAAGTGCATACCACCGCCCACTCCCCTTATCTGCATGCCTATCGCTGCCCCCTTGTGGACGGATCTCCTAGTGTATGGAACTAAGTTGAGTCCGCCAGGAGATCTGTAGCGGAACCTCAGGCGCGAGCATGCACGCTGCAACATTGCGGAAGTGAGCAGCTTCAGACACAGCAATATTGTAAATCTGGATCTGGCAATCAGATATTAACATGCAATAGGTGGCCCTATTGCCTTATGTGGAACGATACAGGAGTAAGGAGCACCTCACCCGAAAAACCTTGAAAGAGGTTGGTGGCTTATCATATATGGACTTGATACAGATCTAGGGCCAGATTTACTAAGCTGCAGGAAAGGCAAAGTGGAGCTGTTGCCCATAGCAACCAATCAGATTCTAGCTGACGTTTTCTAGTAACATAGAAACATAGAAACATAGAAAGTGACGGCAGATAAGAGCCACATGGCCCATCTAGTCTGCCCATTTGTTTATTGAAAACTATACTGACCCTAGCAACCAAGCATCTGACTTGCCTTTTTCATTGCTTTGTTACATTGATTGGCTACCTTCAAGTTATGTATGTAATGGGAAAGTAAGAGCTAGAATCTTATTGGTTGCTATGGGCAACATCTCCACTTTTCCTTTCCCGTCCCTAGTGTGTATTCCATAGATAGAGAAGTGAACTCTGTCACTCTCCTCTCGCGTGTGGGCTTTGGATGACTTATGTGTCCATAACCCTGTCTTAAGTTCTCCGCATGGATCTGCCTCCTTCCACACGCAGATTCATGCAGAACAGCCTACTCACCACCATCCCCATCCCCGCTATTAGGCATGCGGATGTCTCAGAACACCCTGGCGGACGGATCTCCTCTCGCTTCTGTACTCAAGGAGATCCATTGTGGGACATCTGGCATGTGCAGGGCCAACAAAAAAACAGCTTTGGGAAATCGAGAGTCTGATAGAGTTTCGGATCACATCCTATGTGTGTAACTAATATTTCTGCATTTCATGTAACAGACGAAGGGCCTGATTCACAGATAAGTTTGAAATAAGGACGTGTGGATCCACAAATATACGTACCTATACGTACTGCCATGACACTCCCCTCGTTCCTACGGACTTAAGCTGATTTCCGCGTCCGTTGGGCTACCGTAACTCTCAGTGCGTATTTTTGTGTGGATTTTGCTAAAGTACACGCGTAAAACCAGCCCATTCAGCCCTATTTAAATGCCCCCCCCCACACACCGACTTTTCTTAACTTCCTACTTAAGGAGTACTGGCACACCTCTTCTTATGGATCTTCTTAACATCTGGATTGCACGTGCGTAATTTGCAATTAGTCGCCAAGATACGCCAGATCCAGACTTAAGTTCCCTTTGAGTACGATCGCGTAGCGTAGTTCCACAATCATAAATATAAAGTAACCCCCGGGCACTCCCTTCGAACGCACGTAATTTAGCTGATTTACGAGTTCCAAATCCTACGTATCTCTGGTTGTACGTATCGCCTTGTCGTGCGTAACTGTCTAACCCCGCCCATACTGTATTTAAATACCTCTCTCCGCCTACAATGTGTATTTTTCTGCTCGCGTAGGGAAGACACGCCCCTTTGTACATAGTTATGAAGAAGTTACGTACGTAACATCTTCTGTGCGCATGTGCAGTATATACAAACAGCCAAATTTACACCATGCAGCATGCGTAACTTTGCTGTCGTACTTAAGTCTGGATCTACCCCACGGCCTGCATATATCTAGGTACGTTTCTTAAGTGTGAATCAGGGCCAGAACGACAAGTTGGCTACTGGTTAATCGCAGTCTGCAGGGGCAATGTTTTTTCTATGGATTAACTTACATTTTCAGAATTAAGCATGAAGAAAGTCCAATAAGCACAGAAGTCTGGATGGATAGGCAGAGAAAGGGAACAAATATACTATAAACTGACTAAGAGGGAACGCCCACTTTTGAATTCAAATCGCCCCTCAGTAGGAAATGTCATTAATACTAAGTATGGGTTGAAATGCTCTCTGATTGGTTAGAACAGGGTTGCCGACTCTCCCGGAATATCTGGGAGACTCTCGAAATTTGGGCAGTTCTCCCGGTATCCCTGGAGAGCCGGCAAAGCTCCCGCAAGCCAGCAATTACTCCTTTAATCCCTAGCGTCCAGCCCCTGAAACGCTAGAGAGTACAGGAGTGATTGACAGGGGGAGGGGCTTAATGACAACATTTGCATAAATTGCATCATTAAGCCACACCCCCTTACAGAAATCTATGGCTTCCCTCCGGGTTCTCCCGGAGGGAAGCTGCAAAATGTCGGCAACCTTGGGTTAGAATGGATGCGGGTGCACGTGTAGCACACCCTTATGTTTCATCACAAGTAGATAACTTCCACAAGAAATCCAAAGATGAATAGGATACAAGAACATTGCTTTAGATCTCTTTCTGCAATGATAATTCATGACATCTACATGGTGACCAAGTTCAAGCTTCGCTTCTCTGCCTAAAGGAACATTAGGCCACGGTTTTTTTCATACAACAGGGAAAATATTAGGACTTCGAGACGTTGACACCTTTAGAAAATGTTCGAGTTCTCAATTACCGCAGACCTTTCCCAATGTAGCAGCCGTTCAAAGAAACTTCCATTTGCTGGAAAAGCACAGATAGAGAAAAAAAAAACGCCTGTGACATTAGCCAACACGAGGAATGTAAGTGGAAAGGCAGACAAAGGAAATGTAAAACTGTCTTATGACCTAGAGATAAAGGAAAACGGCATTCTTCTGAATGATGATGTTGAAATACATTTGCAGCGGAGGAGAGAGTTATGAATAGGATAACATGCACATTGGCATTTCACAAGTGGCTTTACATCTGAATGACTTTATCCAGACACGGGCTGGACCTTGTTATTCAGTATGTGAGCCGGATCATCTACTGGAGTTATAAGAAAGGTTGTGGTGCAGCACAGATAACGGACACATCTGTAAAAGTGGTTTATTTTCTCTTCTTTCAAACACTTTTCTCTCTTCTAAAGAACCTACTTTTAAAAACTGTCTGACTTTGGCAGTAGAGGGGATGAGCCTGGGGTGTAACTAGCCATCTCTTGGCCACGGTTGGGTATAGTTATCAGGCACTGAATATGTCGACACTGTCCACGGCAAAATGGTGACGTGCGTAAATGGTGACGCTTTCATTATGGGCCTGATCCAGACCTCTGTACCTCATTAGTAATTTAGGATCAGGCCCTATGTCCACAGTGTAAACATGTCTACAGTTGTAATGTACTCATTTACACTGTCGACATTACATTTAAAGGGCAATGCCGGTAGACCCGTTGGCAATATAATTGACAGGTGCAGAACAAAATAGTTAATGGTTTAAAAAGGCCCATTTTGCGGAAGTCTGTCTGGATCCATAGATAGCGGGTTGTCCAGCATCAAGGCCATATATAATTTCACACCTAAAAAGTCTTGCATTTATAAAAACTCGTTTTCACATCAAATTAACCCCTTACAGGCTAGTTTCTTTAATATTTAGTCAAGAACTTGAGACTTGGGGCCAGATTTACTAAGCTACGGGTTTGGAAAAGTGGAGATGTTGCCCATAGCAACCAATCAGATTCTAGCTGACATTCTCTAGTATGTAAAAAGAAAGTGAGAGTTAGAATATGATTGGTTGCTATGGGCAACATCTGCACTTTTCCAAACCTGCAGCTTAGTAAATCTGGCCCTTGGCTTTGACAATAACAACCTGTAAAGAAGAAAATCTGCCCATGGACAAAACATGCTGAAAGGTAAAAATAAATTGTATGAAAAAAATTGCAAGCGAGGAGAATACTGACCAGTTAATGAACGTCCCCTCTTAACGCTAATTGTGCCCCCACCTTGCTGATCAGCATAGTTTTTCTGAAGTTTTCTTTTTTTTTTTTTAGATCAGCCCCTGAGCTCTGATATGGGGCCAGATCCAGACCTACGTTTTCCGTAACATCTGCCACGTGCAAGCACAGTGCATACAAATTGGCGATTTTACGACAGAGGCTAGCGTAAATACGCTAACGTACTTAGGTCTGAATCTACTCCATAGTTCTTACAGCCTATAATACAACACATTGATCTCAGCCATGACCCCTAACGAGTTAAAAGAAAAAAAAAGAGCTCCCATATAATGAAGAGGCATTTGTTTGCATTTGTTTGCATTTGTTTGCAGTGTGGTGCAATGTTGGCAGAGTGGAGTGTACACACAGGCACATAGATCTATATAACAAGGTGTTGTTTTCTACTATATAGTGCACAAGTGTCTTCATTGCCGAAGGGTCCCTGAACGTCTTGGAGAAGGGAACAGCGGGGGTCTATTTTATGTGCTCTTTGTCTTACAAGATCCGAGAACAAGCACCAGCTTAAATATGCTATACTTATTTAAACACACAGAGGGAGATCCGCGATTGAAGGGGAAGAGAAAATAAGAGGAAAACACTAATGAAATGAATAGCCCTCCATGCCTCATAAGAGTATATTCATTGATACCGACTAGATTGATTTTTTTTTTTCCCTTTTTGGTTCACTAATCCCTTGAAATAAAAGCAATATAAGACTGTACACAAACAGGCCGTTCCTGGCGTTCTAATGAGTGTGTGTGTGAAGATAAGCATGTGTTAAGAAATGTATCATTAGTGAATTTAAATAGACAAAACATTTTGACAGGTTTGAAGACACCAAGGCAGGCGTAGGAGGTGGTGTCCCCGCAAAGCTGTTGTCGCAACACAAAGCTGGCAATGCTTACCGAGACAAAATAATAAGGGTCATTTAGGAGAGGAAAAGCTACACAACAAACAGGAGCTGTGTCTATGCTGTCTTGGCCACTCTCTTGTGGTAAATGTATACAAATGTTCACGGCATCGTGGAGCATGCTTAAGGCCCATCTGTGAATTTGACGTGCGTGTTTTTTTGCAGTTTGGCAATGGTTATGGTTGTTATATTATAGTTATGTCTGTGTATACAAACCATGTCCCTTGTTTGCAATGTACTTCTGTCTGAACACAGGGTTGGATTATGGGGACGGGCCAAGTCTAGGCACTATGGGCCCAATCCAGAGGTGAGCGCACATCAACGGGCGTAACGTTTCTCTGCGATCGCGCCCCATTCAGACTCATCAGTGATCGGCCGCCCAGCAAAACTTAGGTACACTACTTTAGCACAGCATTTCAGTCATAGAGACTTGCAGAGTCTGGCAGGCCCCTTCCCCTTCTTCCCTTCCTAATAGCTGCTGGAAAAGAAATATGTGAACAATACTTAAATGATTCATTTTAAGGGTGCGCACACCTATCATATCTCCTTAGATTTAATTATCCAAATATCTGTAAAAATGTAACAGGAAATTTTTCTTCAAGTCAAGAACATAAAGATGTACATTATCGCACATTATTTGCCTATGGCTATCTAAAGGTTGTAATTGTCCGTTACCCCTTATCCATGAAGGTAGATATTTGAAGAAGGAAGGAGTCAGAGACAAAGGGCCTGATTCAGAGATCCGGAACTAACGATAGTTCCGTGCGTATATTTAGGGTCGGATCAATTTTGCATCAACTGCGCATGCGTAGTAATAGTGCAACGCCATGTACGTTGAAGTTAAGGTCGGAAATGCCTTAAGGTCGGACTTGTGAATCGGACGGAGACTAATGCGACCCTAAGTGTGGCGGAAATATACGGACCTAAGGATTTGCATAGAAATGGGCGGGAGGAGGCATTGAGATGAGAATAAGTGGGCGTGATTACAGAGTTAGGACCCTAAATATACGCAACTAATACACATAAGGCCGGAAGTGAGTGCGGCCAGTTAGGGCAAGTCTATGGAGGTGGAAGTTTAGGTCCGGTCGGAGGTTGCGTAGGGAGTGACTGTTTATTCTGGTGGGTGTAACCTGTTCCGACCTGCCACTTAGATGCGTATATTTGCGGTCCGATTGCCGACGGATCTCTGAATACGGTCCATAGACTGTACCTCTCTGGCTTGTTTCAGACCATAATTTGTCCCTGTGTCCATAGAGATAAGCAAAGAGGCCCGTATTTAGAGTACCGGACGTATAACATATACGTCCGGTGTAAGCATGCGTAGTCATTTTTTAACGTAATTTACGTATCTTTCAGAACACCTTTACGCAATCTGCATAAGAAAGAGATATGTAGATTACCTTAAAAACTGACCACGCATGCGCAGTACTAAAAATCGCTAAATACGGGCCAAAATCACTAATATAGGGTAAATGGTTTGAGAGTGCAGATAGGTGTAAGCCCCCATGGCTACGCGCGTTTCGCCACTAGCAGCTTTTCAAGGTATAATGGAAAAATAGTGAATACAATAGTACAAAAAGCACATTCTAAAAACCTGCAAATGTGATTCCCACAACTCTGCCACCAACACAAAACAGAAGCCACATTAATATTTAGAGCGTAATTGTTTATATTTTAATTGTACAATACAATACACCTCGAGTCACAACATGGAAATGACAACCTTCCAGTCAAGGACAAGAGAATAGATACAGAGAAAGTGATCAATAAGAAAAAAACAGGAACCTTGTCAGGGATAAATGGGAATAAATCCATAAATAGCCGTTATCTTGTGTCCATGGCACAGATGATGACGTTAACCTATGTTGACACCAGTGGTCACTCTGCTCCCTCTAACAAGATTCCTGATTGGAAATTGTATATACTCTATCGCTATCTCCAGACCTCTATAGTGATACAGAGAGGGCCACACAATACAACCAACATAATGGCAACTACACTGAAAGAAATGCACAGCTGGCTGGCTTTGTGTGGACCTTTTCATTCACTTGCAACCAGTTCACAATTGTTGCGTGATTGGTTTTCTTAGAACATCATTAAATTGAACAAAAATTATACAAGAGAAAAAATTTCAACTTATTATAGTAAAGATAAACTTTGACCAATTTTATTACGTAATGAATGACCAATTGGAGATCTGCCAGACTCAATGACCTTCCCCCAAAAAATCTAATCAAATTAGAGGTCAGAAAAATTCAGCCCGTTCCTTACACCACAAATTATGATACTATAAGCAATTGGCTATGAAGCACTGCTGCTTTTATGGTCTCCAGTTGTCTTCTGCTGCAACAAATCCATAATGTGGGTGCACAGAAGAGGCTCCTGTCCTGTTTTTTTGGGAGCAAAGCAGGCACTAGGGAGATGGGGGAAATGCCTTATAGCATAACTCCCAACTGTCCCCATATTGCCAGAACTGTCCTTATTCACAACCAAAAAAAGTATGTGGTTTATGGGAAAATGGCCGCCATTTTGACCAAACAATCTCATTTATTAGCAGTACTGGTCGGAGTTTGAGTGGAGCCCGGAGTAGGACTTTTTTGGGGGATTCTAAATGTTGGGAGCTACGTCCTAGTGTTGTTGATTGCCCGCATCTTGCATCAGTGTATTGCTCAGAAGGTCATAGTTGCCGACTCTGAAACGGCAGTATGGGGGCGGACTTTATGCAAATCACACATGAAGCCCCGCCCCCTGTCTGATCATAGCTGTAATTTATAGGGAAACTAAGGATGGGACTTTATGTAAAAAAAACTTTAAGTAACGCTCTGGGCTTGAGGCAGTGATTTGCAAATCACTGCCTCAAACCCAGGTGTGAGAGATATGCCGACTCTTCTGGAAGTTCATAAGCAAGGCCTGAATTTCAGGAGCCTCACGGAATTTCCAGGAGAGTCGGCAACTATACTGTAGGTGGAGGGTTGGTGGCTGTCTCAGGACTCTCCTTTCCTCCGGGCCCCCGCAGTAGCCACACCCCCTTTAGTTACATCCCCAGTTTACAGAAACCATGATCATTTATAGTGACTATCCTGACAGCACAATTCATAAAACGTTCAAATAAAAAAAAGGTTCAAATAAAAAACAGCATTTTCTTTCTCACATTAGGACCGTTATTGGTCATTTTCTTTTTACTCCAATCAGTTCAGTATAATTTCCTTGGGCTGGATCCAGACCTACGTTCCCTTTACGTTTCAACACGTAGTGTATTCACGCTATCGTAATTACTAGGCGTTCCCCTCGCTTGCACGTACTTTGCCATTTTACTCTTTCCAAACCCTGACTTAACTTTTCAAAGCGTAACTCCTGTCGTCTGTAATGGCTGCACCTACTTACACGCCTAAACATGCCCATACTGTGCGATTTAAATGCCTCACCCCGCCTCCGAAGTGTAATTACGGGTGTCATAAGTCTGGCATGCCCCTTCGTCCGTAGTTACGTTGTTCATACTAGGCTGGTACGTACGTTCGGAGTAGTAACATCTGCCGCGCTCATGCGCAGTACATACAAAATAGCGTTTTTACGTCCCCGGCTAGCATAAATACGCTAGCGGACGTAGCTCTGGATCTGGCCCCTTGTTTCATGTGCCCTGTAAATCCATCATAGAAAACTAGCGGTGTCGATTTGTAAATATATATATATAATATCCGTCCTGACTGCACAGTTCCAAGCCGCCAACACTGAAAAGAGATGAAAGATGACTGAATGTTCGGGTTTGATAAGCGCTGTCACTTTAACGTGTTGCCTGTCTCACTAGCACCACAGGGGTTAATGTACATGCAGCGTATTAACACAATCACTTTCTGACCACACTGGGAAACCGTCCCAAGGCAGCTGAACTTTAATCGAGTGAAATTCTGTGAAAGAACATATTACTAGTACCAGATGTATTTTATAACCCCTTACTCTCATTTTATTTATTGCAAAAATTATTTATGGGACCTAATCTGGCCGGAATGATTGGGAGTTTTGTACTCTGACAATGTGCGTATGGACAGACAAGAAATGGTTAACAGATAACTAAACCCTACTGTATAGGATCGATCTTCATTACTGTCCAGAGACATTTCTTTTCTTTTTTTCTGGTGGCCTTTTCTTTTTTTCTTTTATTTAATTTTTTTGAATGCTAAAAAAAGTTAAAAAAAAAGTTACCAGAACGAGAAACTTTAAAGACCTGTCAACAATATCCTTTCATCAATCAAAAGCATTGTCAGTGCGCCGTGATTATGTCAATTTTCACCTTCCCACACGGCTACCATGTCTTTCTCTCCGTGCATGCTTCAAACTAATATATAGACCCTTGTCTGGAAAGACTGGAGGGTGATGGAGCCCAGGCCTTCTCCATCTGTCTGCAGCTGGTGCCACTTGGTCCAGAATGCTTTGGATTTCTGCCCTCAGTCACTTAAAGACATATCAGTACCTGCAGTTTTTCCAAGGTCTGGTTTTGGTTTTAATTGCCACCTAACACATTACTTCACACAGAGCAGGAGCTGTTCTGGATCAGAGTTCTGGCCAAAGTTCACATTTAACCCTCTGCTCTCCAAAGCATAAAAAAGAGAAAAGAAAAAAAGCTGATATGAATAAAGTGCATGTGAAATACGGGGACCTAACAACTGCTGAAACAGGAGTCTGCTCCCTTTGTATTAGTTCCAGTTATTGCTTTGTTACAAACTGCTGATGAAAATAAGGATTTGTAGCACTGCAGAGAGAAGTCTCGCCAATAAACAAACTACAGTCTAGTAAAATAATTAAGCCCAACAACACTTATTTAATATAAAAAAAAAAGACTTAGGGCCGGATTCAGAGATCAGTTTTTGAGGGAAGTTCTGTGCGTATTTTTTAGGATCGGATCAGCTGCGCATGTGTAGTAACTTTATGTGCGTAGTTTACGTTGACTATACGCACGGAAGTGCCTAACGGACGTACATGTGAATCGCACTTGGGGACATACAGATGGAAATCACACGTACGGAAACATTTACATAAAAGTGGGTGGGGGAGGCATTTACATAAACGCATGGAGGCGGGGTTATCAAGAAACGCACGGACGGAGCACATATACGCACGTAAGTACACACGGATAGATCAGAGTGGTCAATAGACTTGTCAGTCACGACCACACGTCCGGGAAAGGGGACTGTCGGGGTGTTGGTGGGTGTTTCCTTGCTCCGGTCATGCGTATAAATGCGTACATAAAAAAACGGATCTCTGAATACGGCCCATAGTTTTCACAGTGTCCAGCCTTCGTTTACTCGTCCAGATTCCTACCTTATAAAGACAAGTTGAGCGTGAGAAGCAGAAGACATAATAACGCACAAGCGGTGAGAAGCTGCTTCCTCATTGTCATCATCCGAGACAGTGGACTCTGTGACTGCCCAGGCCCTTAGTGTCACACAGACATATCTCCAGGATTACTAATGTTTTAACTAATACTGCAAAGAAACGGGGGGGCATTAAATAATATCCAACAACATCCACAAGACAAACAATGAATTATTCCTGACAGTTATAGAGTGAAACATTTTTTACTAAACAGCTGGAAATCCACAATAATGGCAGTAAGCAGATAGGGAATGATGGATAAGGTTAAGCTGGTCATTCACTACACCATGTCACCAGCTCCGTACATAACGCTCCAATAGCCGAGGACATCGTATATCGGACATATACTACTCAGGCTTTTCACAGCTTCCCTCCGAGATAGAGGCCGGCACAGAGGCGGGGCTTAATGATGTGATTTATGCAAATCGTGTCCTGAAGCCCCGCCCTCTGACCATCCACGGTCGTTTTCATAGTATTACTAGGGGGTGGGGGTGGGGCTTGATGACGCTACTTGCGCCATCAGGTCCCGCCCAGTCCCTAGTAACACTATGAATGGTAGTGTTGTTTGGCTAGGGGGCGGGACATGAGGCTGTGATTTGCATGAAACCACAGCATCAAGTCCCCTGAGATTTGTCTGCTCCTTCAGGATACTGGGAGAACTACCTGAATTTCAGGAGTCAAAGGGAGTAAAAGGGGGAAGGGGGGAATGTGGGTGTGGTTTTTTTTACCGTTGGGCATGCGCAGTAGCAGTAACATGTGGACACTACTGCGCATGCATACAACGGTGAGGAGCAGAATGGCTTTTATACAGACAAGGCGGTGGGGAAATTATCGCCCTCCGATTATCGCCCATCCTTAGTAATGCTAAATCCCAGTATTGGTAGGCAGTGAGGTGGGGCTTGAGGCAGTGATTTTCCTCTCTGCTATGGGATACTGGGATACACAAATTTTGAGAGTCTCCCTGACATTCCGGGAGAGTCAGAAACGATGTCAGAGAGTTTGGGACATCACTTAGTGCAGATATAGACAACCTGTCGCTCTGCGGGTGCTGTAAACCTACAACCCCCATTATGCCGTGTAAGGTGTCAGTTATGCCTGCTTTGCTGGAGCATGCTGGGAGCTGTAGTTTCCCAACACCTGAAGTGTCAGCTTAGTGCGTCGCCTGCTTTACTCTACGCAAAAGGGAGCCTCCTTGGACTGAATGAGACAGGAACAATAGGTTGTAGCGTTTGTTCCTCCTCTCTATCATGCATTGTGGGTCATTCCACGACCACGGAAGGTTAAAGACTACATTTCATGCGGTGAATTAAGTGCATTTATATCTTATGTATGCAGCATGCAATCCGCACCGAAAATAGCACGTGAACTTTTGACAAGCTATAAAACATGTATGACCGATTTGCACATCAATGCAGTTGAAATATCCTATCCGCTTTAATGGTGCCAGAGTGTCCCGTTAGTAATATTCCCATTGTTTTGTAAAGCCCTAGTCACTACGAGTAAATAGAGAAGGGTATGAAGAGTGAGTGACAGAGAATACAATAGCTCTGGAGAGAAGCATTTTCAATGCAAGTGGATTTTATGCAGGGATCTTGGAGGAATTACAGCTAAATCCTTCTATGTAATTCTTGAAGGATTTTAATATTCCTGTATGATTCTTATGGAGCAATTACTCTGGGATATAAATCTTACAGCACATCTCTGTGTTTTAAGTTATCAGAGATCACCTTATATGGATTTTCTTTGCTGGCACAGACAATCTATTGAACAGTGGGCTCAGTGCACACAGCCTTCATTCTGGCCTAACAGTGACATATGCCCCGTTAATTGAAATATTTATGCATGATATAAAACACTTGATTTCAGGATCACACTGATGGCTGTAGCGTGCACCTTGATGGCGGGGGGGAGGGAGCCTGGTTCAAGTCCCAGTGTCTCACCTTGGACAAGTCTCTTTGCCCTGGGTCCCGGGGAATTGAATCGTGGAATAAAATGATAAGGGAATTTTGTGTCTTAATAAAAAGATTTATTTTTGTGAACTTGTTATCGGCGTCTGATTTGGAAGCTTATTCTGAATCATCTTATTATACTGAATCGTTGTCAGCATTGCAATAAACCAGGGTGGCCGACTTTTAAAAGCTTCCCTCCGGGAATGCAAGGGGGCGGGGCATAACGGGGCGATTTATGCAAATTGTTTATCAATGACCCTTCTTTAGGGTTTATAGGGATGGGGGTGACGCAGTTTACGTCATCAAGTCCCTCCCTGCCCCTAGTAAACTAGTGTTGTTAGACAGGGGGCAGGACTGGAGGCCGTGGTTTCATGGAACTGTCCCGCCCGCCTTACACCATAATGTTTTGAGCCAGTGCGGTGCCGCTGTGTATGCGCATTCTTCCACATAAGCAGAGCTGGTTACACGGTGACGGCCACTGGCATTCATAGAGACTGATTTGGTCATAAAGAAAAGACAATAAACAGGGGCAGAACTATGGAGGCTGGATAATAAGGGGCAGTAATATGGAGGCTGGATAATAAGGGGCAGAACTATGGAGGCTGGATAATAAGGGGCAGAACTATGGAGGCTGGATAATAAGGGGCAGAACCATGGAGGCTGGATAAAAAGGGGGAGAACTATGGAGGCTGGATAATAAGGGGCAGAACTATGGAGGCTGGATAATAAGGGGCAGAACTATGGAGGCTGGATAATAAGGGGCAGAACTATGGAGGCTGGATAATAAGGGGCAGAACTATGGAGGCTGGATAATAAGGGGCAGAACTATGGAGGCTGGATAATAAGGGGCAGAACTATGGAGGCTGGATAATAAGGGGCAGAACTATGGAGGCTGGATAATAAGGGGCAGAACTATGGAGGCTGGATAATAAGGGGCAGAACTATGGAGGCTGGATAATAAGGGGCAGAACTATGGAGGCTGGATAATAAGGGGCAGAACTATGGAGGCTGGATAATAAGGGGCAGAACTATGGAGGCTGGATAATAAGGGGCAGAACTATGGAGGCTGGATAATAAGGGGCAGAACTATGGAGGCTGGATAATAAGGGGCAGAACTATGGAGGCTGGATAATAAGGGGCAGAACTATGGAGGCTGGATAATAAGGGGCAGAACTATGGAGGCTGGATAATAAGGGGCAGAACTATGGAGGCTGGATAATAAGGGGCAGAACTATGGAGGCTGGATAATAAGGGGCAGAACTATGGAGGCTGGATAATAAGGGGCAGAACTATGGAGGCTGGATAATAAGGGGCAGAACTATGGAGGCTGGATAATAAGGGGCAGAACTATGGAGGCTGGATAATAAGGGGCAGAACTATGGAGGCTGGATAATAAGGGGCAGAACTATGGAGGCTGGATAATAAGGGGCAGAACTATGGAGGCTGGATAATAAGGGGCAGAACTATGGAGGCTGGATAATAAGGGGCAGAACTATGGAGGCTGGATAATAAGGGGCAGAACTATGGAGGCTGGATAATAAGGGGCAGAACTATGGAGGCTGGATAATAAGGGGCAGAACTATGGAGGCTGGATAATAAGGGGCAGAACTATGGAGGCTGGATAATAAGGGGCAGAACTATGGAGGCTGGATAATAAGGGGCAGAACTATGGAGGCTGGATAATAAGGGGCAGAACTATGGAGGCTGGATAATAAGGGGCAGAACTATGGAGGCTGGATAATAAGGGGCAGAACTATGGAGGCTGGATAATAAGGGGCAGAACTATGGAGGCTGGATAATAAGGGGCAGAACTATGGAGGCTGGATAATAAGGGGCAGAACTATGGAGGCTGGATAATAAGGGGCAGAACTATGGAGGCTGGATAATAAGGGGCAGAACTATGGAGGCTGGATAATAAGGGGCAGAACTATGGAGGCTGGATAATAAGGGGCAGAACTATGGAGGCTGGATAATAAGGGGCAGAACTATGGAGGCTGGATAATAAGGGGCAGAACTATGGAGGCTGGATAATAAGGGGCAGAACTATGGAGGCTGGATAATAAGGGGCAGAACTATGGAGGCTGGATAATAAGGGGCAGAACTATGGAGGCTGGATAATAAGGGGCAGAACTATGGAGGCTGGATAATAAGGGGCAGAACTATGGAGGCTGGATAATAAGGGGCAGAACTATGGAGGCTGGATAATAAGGGGCAGAACTATGGAGGCTGGATAATAAGGGGCAGAACTATGGAGGCTGGATAATAAGGGGCAGAACTATGGAGGCTGGATAATAAGGGGCAGAACTATGGAGGCTGGATAATAAGGGGCAGAACTATGGAGGCTGGATAATAAGGGGCAGAACTATGGAGGCTGGATAATAAGGGGCAGAACTATGGAGGCTGGATAATAAGGGGCAGAACTATGGAGGCTGGATAATAAGGGGCAGAACTATGGAGGCTGGATAATAAGGGGCAGAACTATGGAGGCTGGATAATAAGGGGCAGAACTATGGAGGCTGGATAATAAGGGGCAGAACTATGGAGGCTGGATAATAAGGGGCAGAACTATGGAGGCTGGATAATAAGGGGCAGAACTATGGAGGCTGGATAATAAGGGGCAGAACTATGGAGGCTGGATAATAAGGGGCAGAACTATGGAGGCTGGATAATAAGGGGCAGAACTATGGAGGCTGGATAATAAGGGGCAGAACTATGGAGGCTGGATAATAAGGGGCAGAACTATGGAGGCTGGATAATAAGGGGCAGAACTATGGAGGCTGGATAATAAGGGGCAGAACTATGGAGGCTGGATAATAAGGGGCAGAACTATGGAGGCTGGATAATAAGGGGCAGAACTATGGAGGCTGGATAATAAGGGGCAGAACTATGGAGGCTGGATAATAAGGGGCAGAACTATGGAGGCTGGATAATAAGGGGCAGAACTATGGAGGCTGGATAATAAGGGGCAGAACTATGGAGGCTGGATAATAAGGGGCAGAACTATGGAGGCTGGATAATAAGGGGCAGAACTATGGAGGCTGGATAATAAGGGGCAGAACTATGGAGGCTGGATAATAAGGGGCAGAACTATGGAGGCTGGATAATAAGGGGCAGAACTATGGAGGCTGGATAATAAGGGGCAGAACTATGGAGGCTGGATAATAAGGGGCAGAACTATGGAGGCTGGATAATAAGGGGCAGAACTATGGAGGCTGGATAATAAGGGGCAGAACTATGGAGGCTGGATAATAAGGGGCAGAACTATGGAGGCTGGATAATAAGGGGCAGAACTATGGAGGCTGGATAATAAGGGGCAGAACTATGGAGGCTGGATAATAAGGGGCAGAACTATGGAGGCTGGATAATAAGGGGCAGAACTATGGAGGCTGGATAATAAGGGGCAGAACTATGGAGGCTGGATAATAAGGGGCAGAACTATGGAGGCTGGATAATAAGGGGCAGAACTATGGAGGCTGGATAATAAGGGGCAGAACTATGGAGGCTGGATAATAAGGGGCAGAACTATGGAGGCTGGATAATAAGGGGCAGAACTATGGAGGCTGGATAATAAGGGGCAGAACTATGGAGGCTGGATAATAAGGGGCAGAACTATGGAGGCTGGATAATAAGGGGCAGAACTATGGAGGCTGGATAATAAGGGGCAGAACTATGGAGGCTGGATAATAAGGGGCAGAACTATGGAGGCTGGATAATAAGGGGCAGA
Organism: Limnodynastes dumerilii; assembly: GCA_011038615.1. Taxonomy (NCBI): domain Eukaryota; kingdom Metazoa; phylum Chordata; class Amphibia; order Anura; family Limnodynastidae; genus Limnodynastes; species Limnodynastes dumerilii. Next base: position 378,025 of record WWET01000417.1, read on the forward strand.
ACTATGGAGGCTGGATAATAAGGGGCAGAACTATGGAGGCTGGATAATAAGGGGCAGAACTATGGAGGCTGGATAATAAGGGGCAGAACTATGGAGGCTGGATAATAAGGGGCAGAACTATGGAGGCTGGATAATAAGGGGCAGAACTATGGAGGCTGGATAATAAGGGGCAGAACTATGGAGGCTGGATAATAAGGGGCAGAACTATGGAGGCTGGATAATAAGGGGCAGAACTATGGAGGCTGGATAATAAGGGGCAGAACTATGGAGGCTGGATAATAAGGGGCAGAACTATGGAGGCTGGATAATAAGGGGCAGAACTATGGAGGCTGGATAATAAGGGGCAGAACTATGGAGGCTGGATAATAAGGGGCAGAACTATGGAGGCTGGATAATAAGGGGCAGAACTATGGAGGCTGGATAATAAGGGGCAGAACTATGGAGGCTGGATAATAAGGGGCAGAACTATGGAGGCTGGATAATAAGGGGCAGAACTATGGAGGCTGGATAATAAGGGGCAGAACTATGGAGGCTGGATAATAAGGGGCAGAACTATGGAGGCTGGATAATAAGGGGCAGAACTATGGAGGCTGGATAATAAGGGGCAGAACTATGGAGGCTGGATAATAAGGGGCAGAACTATGGAGGCTGGATAATAAGGGGCAGAACTATGGAGGCTGGATAATAAGGGGCAGAACTATGGAGGCTGGATAATAAGGGGCAGAACTATGGAGGCTGGATAATAAGGGGCAGAACTATGGAGGCTGGATAATAAGGGGCAGAACTATGGAGGCTGGATAATAAGGGGCAGAACTATGGAGGCTGGATAATAAGGGGCAGAACTATGGAGGCTGGATAATAAGGGGCAGAACTATGGAGGCTGGATAATAAGGGGCAGAACTATGGAGGCTGGATAATAAGGGGCAGAACTATGGAGGCTGGATAATAAGGGGCAGAACTATGGAGGCTGGATAATAAGGGGCAGAACTATGGAGGCTGGATAATAAGGGGCAGAACTATGGAGGCTGGATAATAAGGGGCAGAACTATGGAGGCTGGATAATAAGGGGCAGAACTATGGAGGCTGGATAATAAGGGGCAGAACTATGGAGGCTGGATAATAAGGGGCAGAACTATGGAGGCTGGATAATAAGGGGCAGAACTATGGAGGCTGGATAATAAGGGGCAGAACTATGGAGGCTGGATAATAAGGGGCAGAACTATGGAGGCTGGATAATAAGGGGCAGAACTATGGAGGCTGGATAATAAGGGGCAGAACTATGGAGGCTGGATAATAAGGGGCAGAACTATGGAGGCTGGATAATAAGGGGCAGAACTATGGAGGCTGGATAATAAGGGGCAGAACTATGGAGGCTGGATAATAAGGGGCAGAACTATGGAGGCTGGATAATAAGGGGCAGAACTATGGAGGCTGGATAATAAGGGGCAGAACTATGGAGGCTGGATAATAAGGGGCAGAACTATGGAGGCTGGATAATAAGGGGCAGAACTATGGAGGCTGGATAATAAGGGGCAGAACTATGGAGGCTGGATAATAAGGGGCAGAACTATGGAGGCTGGATAATAAGGGGCAGAACTATGGAGGCTGGATAATAAGGGGCAGAACTATGGAGGCTGGATAATAAGGGGCAGAACTATGGAGGCTGGATAATAAGGGGCAGAACTATGGAGGCTGGATAATAAGGGGCAGAACTATGGAGGCTGGATAATAAGGGGCAGAACTATGGAGGCTGGATAATAAGGGGCAGAACTATGGAGGCTGGATAATAAGGGGCAGAACTATGGAGGCTGGATAATAAGGGGCAGAACTATGGAGGCTGGATAATAAGGGGCAGAACTATGGAGGCTGGATAATAAGGGGCAGAACTATGGAGGCTGGATAATAAGGGGCAGAACTATGGAGGCTGGATAATAAGGGGCAGAACTATGGAGGCTGGATAATAAGGGGCAGAACTATGGAGGCTGGATAATAAGGGGCAGAACTATGGAGGCTGGATAATAAGGGGCAGAACTATGGAGGCTGGATAATAAGGGGCAGAACTATGGAGGCTGGATAATAAGGGGCAGAACTATGGAGGCTGGATAATAAGGGGCAGAACTATGGAGGCTGGATAATAAGGGGCAGAACTATGGAGGCTGGATAATAAGGGGCAGAACTATGGAGGCTGGATAATAAGGGGCAGAACTATGGAGGCTGGATAATAAGGGGCAGAACTATGGAGGCTGGATAATAAGGGGCAGAACTATGGAGGCTGGATAATAAGGGGCAGAACTATGGAGGCTGGATAATAAGGGGCAGAACTATGGAGGCTGGATAATAAGGGGCAGAACTATGGAGGCTGGATAATAAGGGGCAGAACTATGGAGGCTGGATAATAAGGGGCAGAACTATGGAGGCTGGATAATAAGGGGCAGAACTATGGAGGCTGGATAATAAGGGGCAGAACTATGGAGGCTGGATAATAAGGGGCAGAACTATGGAGGCTGGATAATAAGGGGCAGAACTATGGAGGCTGGATAATAAGGGGCAGAACTATGGAGGCTGGATAATAAGGGGCAGAACTATGGAGGCTGGATAATAAGGGGCAGAACTATGGAGGCTGGATAATAAGGGGCAGAACTATGGAGGCTGGATAATAAGGGGCAGAACTATGGAGGCTGGATAATAAGGGGCAGAACTATGGAGGCTGGATAATAAGGGGCAGAACTATGGAGGCTGGATAATAAGGGGCAGAACTATGGAGGCTGGATAATAAGGGGCAGAACTATGGAGGCTGGATAATAAGGGGCAGAACTATGGAGGCTGGATAATAAGGGGCAGAACTATGGAGGCTGGATAATAAGGGGCAGAACTATGGAGGCTGGATAATAAGGGGCAGAACTATGGAGGCTGGATAATAAGGGGCAGAACTATGGAGGCTGGATAATAAGGGGCAGAACTATGGAGGCTGGATAATAAGGGGCAGAACTATGGAGGCTGGATAATAAGGGGCAGAACTATGGAGGCTGGATAATAAGGGGCAGAACTATGGAGGCTGGATAATAAGGGGCAGAACTATGGAGGCTGGATAATAAGGGGCAGAACTATGGAGGCTGGATAATAAGGGGCAGAACTATGGAGGCTGGATAATAAGGGGCAGAACTATGGAGGCTGGATAATAAGGGGCAGAACTATGGAGGCTGGATAATAAGGGGCAGAACTATGGAGGCTGGATAATAAGGGGCAGAACTATGGAGGCTGGATAATAAGGGGCAGAACTATGGAGGCTGGATAATAAGGGGCAGAACTATGGAGGCTGGATAATAAGGGGCAGAACTATGGAGGCTGGATAATAAGGGGCAGAACTATGGAGGCTGGATAATAAGGGGCAGAACTATGGAGGCTGGATAATAAGGGGCAGAACTATGGAGGCTGGATAATAAGGGGCAGAACTATGGAGGCTGGATAATAAGGGGCAGAACTATGGAGGCTGGATAATAAGGGGCAGAACTATGGAGGCTGGATAATAAGGGGCAGAACTATGGAGGCTGGATAATAAGGGGCAGAACTATGGAGGCTGGATAATAAGGGGCAGAACTATGGAGGCTGGATAATAAGGGGCAGAACTATGGAGGCTGGATAATAAGGGGCAGAACTATGGAGGCTGGATAATAAGGGGCAGAACTATGGAGGCTGGATAATAAGGGGCAGAACTATGGAGGCTGGATAATAAGGGGCAGAACTATGGAGGCTGGATAATAAGGGGCAGAACTATGGAGGCTGGATAATAAGGGGCAGAACTATGGAGGCTGGATAATAAGGGGCAGAACTATGGAGGCTGGATAATAAGGGGCAGAACTATGGAGGCTGGATAATAAGGGGCAGAACTATGGAGGCTGGATAATAAGGGGCAGAACTATGGAGGCTGGATAATAAGGGGCAGAACTATGGAGGCTGGATAATAAGGGGCAGAACTATGGAGGCTGGATAATAAGGGGCAGAACTATGGAGGCTGGATAATAAGGGGCAGAACTATGGAGGCTGGATAATAAGGGGCAGAACTATGGAGGCTGGATAATAAGGGGCAGAACTATGGAGGCTGGATAATAAGGGGCAGAACTATGGAGGCTGGATAATAAGGGGCAGAACTATGGAGGCTGGATAATAAGGGGCAGAACTATGGAGGCTGGATAATAAGGGGCAGAACTATGGAGGCTGGATAATAAGGGGCAGAACTATGGAGGCTGGATAATAAGGGGCAGAACTATGGAGGCTGGATAATAAGGGGCAGAACTATGGAGGCTGGATAATAAGGGGCAGAACTATGGAGGCTGGATAATAAGGGGCAGAACTATGGAGGCTGGATAATAAGGGGCAGAACTATGGAGGCTGGATAATAAGGGGCAGAACTATGGAGGCTGGATAATAAGGGGCAGAACTATGGAGGCTGGATAATAAGGGGCAGAACTATGGAGGCTGGATAATAAGGGGCAGAACTATGGAGGCTGGATAATAAGGGGCAGAACTATGGAGGCTGGATAATAAGGGGCAGAACTATGGAGGCTGGATAATAAGGGGCAGAACTATGGAGGCTGGATAATAAGGGGCAGAACTATGGAGGCTGGATAATAAGGGGCAGAACTATGGAGGCTGGATAATAAGGGGCAGAACTATGGAGGCTGGATAATAAGGGGCAGAACTATGGAGGCTGGATAATAAGGGGCAGAACTATGGAGGCTGGATAATAAGGGGCAGAACTATGGAGGCTGGATAATAAGGGGCAGAACTATGGAGGCTGGATAATAAGGGGCAGAACTATGGAGGCTGGATAATAAGGGGCAGAACTATGGAGGCTGGATAATAAGGGGCAGAACTATGGAGGCTGGATAATAAGGGGCAGAACTATGGAGGCTGGATAATAAGGGGCAGAACTATGGAGGCTGGATAATAAGGGGCAGAACTATGGAGGCTGGATAATAAGGGGCAGAACTATGGAGGCTGGATAATAAGGGGCAGAACTATGGAGGCTGGATAATAAGGGGCAGAACTATGGAGGCTGGATAATAAGGGGCAGAACTATGGAGGCTGGATAATAAGGGGCAGAACTATGGAGGCTGGATAATAAGGGGCAGAACTATGGAGGCTGGATAATAAGGGGCAGAACTATGGAGGCTGGATAATAAGGGGCAGAACTATGGAGGCTGGATAATAAGGGGCAGAACTATGGAGGCTGGATAATAAGGGGCAGAACTATGGAGGCTGGATAATAAGGGGCAGAACTATGGAGGCTGGATAATAAGGGGCAGAACTATGGAGGCTGGATAATAAGGGGCAGAACTCCCCACCCCTTTTGAGGTCCACGAATCGGGACAGTCCTCTTTCATTGCCCATGTACAAATCCTGCACAAGGGCCCCTCACTTCTTAAAATACCCCTGGGGCAACATCTCCACTTTTCCAAACCCTCATCTTAGTAAATCTGAACCCTGGAGTCATGAAGATTTGTCACTCGGAAGTAAGCATTTTATACAAACCCTAATCTTACCCCTTCCCTGACCCTCCATTTCCCACAGTCTAACCCTAACCTTTGCCTTAAACCCTAGCCTTATACCCGCCACAGTCGGTAACGGGAACGGGGAAAAACAAGTGTCCACTCCCAAAAGCTATTTTCCGAGCAGTTTGGCAATGACACAGCCACCATTCCACTGGCGGCTGTATCATTGTGGAAATAAGGCCGCACTGCCAATTCACGGGTCTAATGACACGGGAATTGAACACGGGTCAAAAGCAGGACTGTTCTCGGGTGCTGTTCCTGGGTAGTGTGACAGGTGTGACCCGGGTTTTTAAACCCGGGATGCACAGAAAGCAATTGATTGGTGTAATTAGTTCACCAGGGCAATAGTAAACAAATTACACAGTGTGTACTGCTAGAGAAGACCCGGGTCCCGGAATTTCCTGGGTCAACTCTGCAGAACAGGGTCATGATCTGTTGACACGGCAATATCACGGATTCTTTAAGACCACGTATAGGCAATTTACCTTACAAGAAGTAACGTAGATTACGTTACAAAATGACTGTGCATGCGCAGTGGCACTTTTCTGAAAACTCCGGCCACAATTGCAATCCAGCCAGAGCTCTGCATACGGCCCATTATGTCCTTATTTACTAAGATAGGGGCTATTGACTAGATACAGACCTCCACTGCTGCTATGCTCAGTGATCCCTTCTGACGAGGGGAGGCCACGCCCCTTGTTCATACGGAGTTACGCTCTGAGGCCCATACCTTAACATTCCGTAACATTCCAATGTAAAATGGGGACTGTACGGCATTCAGGGCAGTAAAAAATAGATAAAAGCAGCCCATACTGTGCTATTTACATACCCCCAACCTCCCACCGAGCAGAAGCGCTTCCGCTTCCCACCAAGTCCAGAATTCTTCCCAGGACGGAATTCTGAAGCCAGATCCATCCGGGTAATGCGACGTCCAAGCTTGTGTTGCTTACCAACACGGGGCGTCTTTCAATCCTAGCGATCAGAAAACGCATCTTTGTAGTAAGTCTGGATCCGGATCTATGTGAAGTATGGATGAACTAGTAAAGTAATGGACCGGAAACAGAATTTAATTGGATTCTCGACTTAAAAGTACGGGCATTCCACAAGCAGGACCCTACTTTAGGTATTCCGCATGCGGATGTCAACGGTAAAGAGCGGTGAATCATGCCTAGGACTTTGGAACACCCTTAATTTACGGTTACCATTCTGGTTCCCACCCTCCATGCATATCTCGGCCCTCTGTGCAGAGACAGAACTCCACATGGAATCGGGCGGATCACATCCGATGCAGGATTCCTTTGTACTGCACATGTGCAGTATATACAGAGGGGATTTCTGTACATGACAAGCGGAAATCACTGGTCTTTATTAAACTTGGATCCAGCCCAATGACTTTTCCTCGGAGGAATACATATATAGAGTATTTAAAAACATTAGTACTGAGAGCATTATTTTTGTCCACATTTAGTTATAAGGGGTGTGGGTCGCTGCTGCAATTAGCCCTTTTTCGAAACGGCCATTCTGGCAAAGTGATCGATACACTGAAGAGAGAAGACGCTGTGCCGAAGGGTAAGTATAAATCTAACCCCAACCCTTACCCTAACCCTCCCCTTCCATTACCATTACCATAACCCTCCCTTCCCTGCAGCCTAACCCTAAGACTACCCTACCCGCAGGCTAACCCTAACCCTTCCCTTCCATGACCTAACCCTAAGCCTCCCTTTCCATTACCCTAACCGACCCTTCCATTACCCTAAACCTCCCTTCCCCAGAACCTAACCCTAAAAGTCCCCAGAGAGTGTTACTCACCTGGGTGCAACCAGTCCGGTGGCTTCCAGTGCGACTGGTCCAGTGGCTTCCAAAAAATTAATGGGTGACTTTTTGAATGGGTAAGCATACTTACCCATTCAAAAAGAAAATCGATAATGGCTGCTTTTTTGGAATAGAGACAGCCGAAAATAAGCTTTCGGCTCTCTCTACTTCTTAAAGAAACCAATCGCGGCAATGACTTGCACCGCTTGTAGGATGTTGAGAAACATTTAGATTCTTTATCTAGCACAGATATCAGACAGAAAATGCTTCGCTCACATGATGAAAAGATATCCTCAGTCACCAAAGGGTTAAGATGAACACAGGTCTTAAATATTGTGATAGTGTTACTGGCTTGGATATGATGTACTTTACATAAATCATTTTTCTCTTCTTTGTATTCCATTTTGATTTCATTTTACAGCACCTATAACAAGTTTACTGCAACATATTAGGTAACTCCTACAATTCTTACAGACTTAACTTGTGTTTCTGTAAATTTGTGCCCTAATATTGTATAAGAATTATATGCAATAACGCTTCAAAGGCTCTTAGACACATATATAGCACTTACTATAAACAGTTGCATCAAATAACTTCATTAATCCATTGATTAAGAATTTATTGCACATCCCAAACACTAACACTGAACAAGATGCTAACATCATAAATCAAATATAGTAACAGAGGCAGTCTCCCCCGTTGGGGATTGGCAGCAAATCACTGAGGACATTATAGTACATAGTAGTGATAATAGGAAATGATTTTATATGCACACCCTGGTTTCATCTGGTCAGGGAAGAAATAAAACAATAGTGTCATTATAAAACACATACATAAAATGAAAATTTATCCTATGCGTTGAGAATCCGCGTTTGTGCACATCTGAGATGCTGATACAGGAGATAATATAACAGACGGGGAAGATGAAATCTGTCCACAAATTTTAAAGTATATATATATATATATATATATATATATATACATGTGAAAAAAAATCCATAGTCCTGATATTTATCAAATCCTGGTCTACCTAACCAGCTTTTAATTGAACTCCTCTATCTGACAAGGTTGTTAAATTGACGCCTATGAGATAGAATATTGTAATAAGGAAAATTGTCCTAACCTCAACCGTAACTATTAATTAAGATGCTATTTACTAAGTGATATAGTTAGAGGTGGTCAGCAGGACACAGGATATGATGAAAGAGAAGAAGTGACAAAGTGGAGGGAGATGGTAGGACAGAGTGGAGGAAAAGCACAGAAGAAAAGACAGGATAATAAAAGGAAGAATGGACAGAGGAACAGGATGGAAGAGAAGAGAAGAAGATACAGCGGAGGGAATGGGCAGGACAAGCAGAGGAAGAGCAGACGGAAGAACAGGATGGAAGAGAAGAGAAGAAGATAGAACAGAGGGAAGGGGCAGGACATTGGAGAAAGAGGATGGAAGAGAAGAGAAGAAGACAGAGTGGAGGCAGCAAGTAGGTGAAGCAGAAGAAAAGAAAACGGAGGGACAGATTGCAAGAAAAGAGAAGACAGAGTGGAGGAAGCGGACAGGACAGAGCGGAGAAAGAGCACACAAGAAAAGACAGTGTGCAGGGAGCAGACCGGGCAGAGTGGAGGAAGAGAACAGAAGAAAGAAGACAGAACAGGGGACGGACAGAATAATAAGAGGAAGAGTGGACCTAGAACAGGATGGAAGAGAAGAAGACAACGGAGGGAACACAATGGAGGGAGCACAACGGAGGGAGCAGGCAGGACAAGCAGACAGAGGACAGGATCCAGATCCAACTCCAGACCAGACTGTTTAAAAAAAACCTACATTAGCCAAGGTTGCAGATACAGCACCCAATCCATGATACACACTTAATGCCTTACTGTACATACTATTCTAATCCATTGCCAGATCACCCTTAAAGGCTCTTATATCAGGCAGCAGTCGTGTCCAGCTCTGCCCCTAGTCCTGTCTGACTCCGCCTAGTTCCGCCCATCCAGACTTCAGCCCCTTCACCTTGCTATGGGGCCCAACTCTGTCAGCCTCAGCCCCTGCCTTTAGAACTATAAAATAAATCCCCTCCCCCTCAATTTGGACATCTGCTGACTGGATGCAGACTAGGGATAGGGACAGTGTTGCATTGGATAATCCCCAACTTTTAACAAAGCGGCAAGGTTGCGTTCGCACGTGGGTCGTGACTTGATCATTACAATGCACGGTGGGTGCGCACTCTCTCTATGTACCGATTTGGACTTCGCACAGGAGTCCGACGTTTTGCTTTTTATACCTGATGAAGTCCACAGCGGTCTAAAGGGGCCTCAGGACGAAACGCGTTGGTTACAAGCGATATACCTCATTTTATTGACAACATTTTTATGGACCTTCTCCTGCTACAATTTCTTCATCACCACTCATAGAAAACAACCAGGGACCACGGTGTGATGTGCGGTGAGCAGACTGAAGCCACTAGACATATACAGCCAACACGTGGACTCTTTTAAATCCGTTCTGCTTATTAGATCATTAAACATTATTTTAAACATAATTAATCTGGTCAGAGACTCAATTGCATAAGTTTGTATTTTTTAAGGCACCTTTGTCCGGAGCGTTTACAAATACTATTAGGTGATCTACTCCACCCACATTACATACAGGAGTCACATAAATTAAGGTAAACTATAGCAATGGGAAATTTGTTGCTGAAAG
>WWET01000417.1:407434-433202 GCA_011038615.1 Limnodynastes dumerilii
CTTACGCCGGCTGAAGTTAGGGTAGCCTTCAGCCGGCGTAAGGAAGGGGCCATACGCCCGCACAGGGGGAGTGCCTGGGGGAGGCAGCAATGTAACGCTGAGTGTTAGCATGCTCAGCGCTACATTGTAGCTCTGGATCAGGCCCCAGGTCTCTAAGATGTTGATATTTGGAGCTATATTTAGGTCAGAACAGAAATACTTCTAAAATGTTTATTTTAGTTCCCCAGATTTTATTGGAATTTATGGCACATATGATGTCTCTTATGATATATATTGAAAGGAATTAGGAAAATCTAGTACATTTTCAACATTAAAAGAAATAACAATATAAAGAAATATTCAGACCTCCGCCAGACCGAGCCTTTAAGACCTTGTATACGCAATCTACGTTGCAAAAAGTAACATAGATATCGTAACGAAATTACTGCGCATATCGGTAAACTCTGCATATGCAATGCGGCCGGAGGTCTGAATACGGCCCATAATGTCAATATAATATCCAATCAGTCATTGTGTAGACAAATTGTTTCACAACCTACCTATAACAACAAAAAGAGAGATAAAATGGGAAAGAAGGGGGGCGATGGGGGGCATTCAAATCAACCGCGCAAATTCTTAACGATACCAAATAATAAGACGTAATAATACTGTATACCTATGGACTGTGATCACACTTAAGAGCGAGTTAGGTGCGAGATAGAACCTTGTAATGTGTTTCCAGTACTGCTACAATACGTGTGGAAGCAAATGTAGTGTTAAATGCTTTCCAATTGGTTATCAAAGGACCACGCAGATCCCGATCCCCAGCCTTGAAACAGGAAGGTGGAAAGGCCAAGCGCTGGACGACAGAAGCAAGTACAATCTTGAAATGATGTGTGTTGAGGACTGATCAGATACACAGAGCTGTTCACAGGGGATGAGCTCTCCACCAAGAGCAGTAAGAGACCCTAAGCTCCTGATGTAGGGTCGTATTCAGAGTTCCGTGTTTAGATCGGGCCGCAATGTCTCTTGAAAGTGTGTGTACCAGGTGTAAGTGCTGTATTGTGTGCAGAGGGGATGGAGGAGACAATATATCATCTAATCATCACAATCTCCGCCACTGCACTAAAGTAGGGCTGATGGTTGGGTGGTGCAAATTTTGGGATGACTGGTTATCACAGGATAGCTTCCAAGGAGGAGAGTGAAGAAAGTCCCTCTGTAATTACCCATTGATTATTCATGTTATTTCTAATCCACTCCAAAATATTTTTGAATGAGCAGCTCGGTAGTAGAGTTGTAAGTTGTGTAACTGCAGCCTGATGATAAGAAAAGAAAGAATATCGGGTCTGATTCAGACTCAATAACGACAGCCAATTAGAGTACGCGACATTAGTAAATCTGGATTTGGTAACTCTGATCGTATGTAACTCAATACTATAGGTCATGACATCCCTACGCAAATCAAATATATGCATTGTGGACTGATTTTTTAGTGGTCTCAACAAACCCCCAAAAAATAGTTCATAGTGGTCATGCAGTTTTGGCATCAACATGTGCGGTTAGAGGGAGATTATATTAAATAGTGACAGTAGTTTCAGATTCCTGGGGCCAGATTTACTAAAGATGCTGCCTATAGCAACTAATCAGTTTCTATCTCTCATTTTCCTATTACATACTAGAGAAACTTTGAATCTTACTATGTGTGATCCAAGAAAAGACAACCGGTGAACTGGTTACAGAGTCATAGCTCATTACCCAAGGTTCATTAAGGTGTGTGGGTTAGAAGGCAAGCCAATCTGGTCTGACCCTGTCATGATTTCTGCTATGTTCATTACACATTATGTTTTGTTTTGTTTCACATGACGCTCCCCAGTACTTCCTGATGTTCACTTTCTGCTGCAGTGATTATTTCACACAGGTGTGTAGCTCATTCCCTTGCTGGACACTTTGCTAAGCTGCTTTATTTAAACCTCTCACTCTCTGCATTCTCCTGTCAGAGCAACGGGTAAACGTAGCCTGTTGATTCGTGTCCTTGAGTTTGCTCCTGTGTTCTGGTTCCCTGGTTCCATGTCGTGCGTCACTCTTTGGTTTCAGAATCTATTGTGCCCAGTGTTTTCCATTGGTATTCCTTGTTCCTGTCACTGTCAGTTCTCAGTCACTGTGCTTCAGTATCCCTGGTTCCAACTCTGCCGGGTCTCCGGTTCTTATATACAGCTTCTGTAGCAGTGCTTCTGCTACCTGTAGCTATTACTACTACAGTGCACCTCAGATCCTGTCACACCAGCTCAGCATCGTTGCACTTGTTCAGAAGTCCATGACCTGCCACTTGCCTGCAGTCAAATCCATCCGCACCATCAGAGGCTCTGGTGAAAACCAGGCTTTTGGTTAGACACTGTGCCTCTGGATCGGCATGGTATGGTATGGTAGAAAAGCTACTGTGGCACAAATTGCTGAAAAAGTTAATACTGGCCATGATAGGAAAGTGTCAGAAACCATAGTACATCCCAGCTTGCTGCATAGTCGCAGACCGGTCAAAGTGCCCATGTTGACCTCTGTCTGCCACTGAATGCACTTACAGTGGCACCCAAGAACAATGGAAGACTAAGGAGCAATGGAAGAAGGAGGTCTGGTCTGCTGAATTACACTGTGTTTTATATCAAGTGGATGGTCAGGTGCACGTGCATCTTTTCCCTGGGGAAGAGATGACACCAGGATGCATTATGGGAAGAAAACGAGTTGGCAGAAGCAGTATGATAGTCTGGACAATATTCCACAGGGAAAACTTGGGTCCTGGTATTCATGTGGATGTCACTTTAATACCTACCACCTACCTAAACATAGATGCATACCACGTACACCTTCATGGCAACAGTATTTCCTGATGGCAGTAGCCTCTTTCGGCAGGATAATGCCCGCTGCCACACTTCAAAAATTGTTTGCGAAACTTGACAAAAAGTTCTAGGTGTTTAAGTGGCCTACAAATTCCAACGGTCTTAATTTAATCGAGTATCTCCAGTACATGCTTTAAAAACAAGTCTGAGCCATTGAGACCCCATCTCACAACTTATGGGACATAAAAGATCTGCTGGTAACTTCTTAAGTCAATCAACAGAACACTTGCTGACAGAGCACAGTCCCAGCACAGTCCCTGCTCACATGAGCTAACACACTAAGTGGGAGGGATGAACTAACAGAAGACATAAGGAGGTAAGGAGGGGGAAGGAAGTGGACTTCTGGTGTGAGCAGAGGAGAGGGGAAAGGGGGAAGTGGACTGCTAGGGTAAAGGGAGGAGCGGAGAAGAGGGGGAAATGAGTAAGATGTACAAATATTATAATTGGACTTGATAATTAATTTGATAGATGGATAGATATTAGATAGACAGACAGACAGACAGACAGACAGACAGACAGACAGACAGACAGATAGATAGATAGATAGATAGATAGATAGATAGATAGATAGATAGATAGATAGATAGATCTACACAGCCAGTAAATGTTTAACTGGAGTCCCTCTGGGTTCGCTATTTTCCAGGGGCACAGCAATTCATTTTACAAGCCTTCATTAAGTGGATATCTGGATTCATAGTATTAATAATATTAGTGACAGGCTGTACACTCTACTAAGCCTTACCTGGAACAATAATTTAAGCAAGCAGAATATCAAATCTGGCTATTACCGCTAACAGACCACAGAAGACATCTTATTTGAGTAACAGAATAATCATTTATGAAGGCCTTGGACTAATCAGGCAGGCCTTCTCTGTCTCCCATGAGTCTTTTTTGATTTCTGTTTGATCCTCGTATACAATCCTAATGAGATTTTTAATTGAACTTTATGGGTACCCTTTGAGGCCTGCAGACCTCACAATCAATCTTGAGTGCTGTAAAGTATTTGAAGTTTTTCTTGCAAAAGGTGAGGCACCCTGCATGTCCTTGGCATAATTTGAAGTGGAGATGTTGCCTGTCTTCACAGCTGCTGGCACCTTTTTTTCCACCTTCTCATAAAGTTGAAGGTCACTGTATGAATTATGTGGAGCAATAGAACTACAAAGGGAAACTTGTAGACAGTGTACACTACGAATTAAGCATCGCCCTGACAACAATTTGACAGAAAATATAGATTTTCAGCTATTTAGGACAAAAAAAAAAAGAATCTTCTTATTTTCTTCTTTGTAGTAAAGGCTGGCAGTGACAGATGGTTAATGTTCAAGCCATGTTAACTGTTTGTGTCCTGTGAACCTTTCAGTATTTTCCTTAGAAAACTTTGGTAGAGACGAGTGTACAAAGAAATGGAATTTTACTTACTGGTGTTCCAGAACGAGGACGCAGTAAGTTATATGCTCCATTAGGAGGTCAGAAAATGTATAATATAAAATATAAAGTATAATTCATCTACAACTTTATAGAGATTCTGGATGAGGGGCGGGACCAGTAAAATACCAGGGGTGAGACTGTTAAGAATATTAAGATTTGTTTAATTAAATATGAGATTTCCAAATTTGTCCCACCTTTAATACAGCGAGCTCTAAACTATTGCTACCCTACCGACAAGAATGACTAATCATTTGAGAGAACCAACTTAGTAATTAGTGGTTAGTGCATTTTAGAAAGCGGCTATGAGCGGTGATGAGACTCCAGGGACCAGATTTACTAAGCTGCGGGTTTGGACAAGTGGAGATGTTGCCCATAGCAACCAATCAGATTCTAGCTCTCACTTTCCTATTACATACTAGAGGATGTCAGCTAGAATCTGATTGGTTGCTATGCTATAGGCAACATCTCCACTTTTTCAGACCCGCAGCTTAGTAAATCTGGCCCTTAGACATCCTGTCAGAGGCGGAAGGTGACAGACTTAGGCACCATAGCAAGGAGGCGGAGCCTGAGTCGTGATGAACGGGACTGGGCGGAGTCAGGTAAGACTGAGGGCGGAGCTGAAATGGGCCACTCCTTAATAGAAGCTGCCAGAGGCAGACAGCTTAAAACAGCGCTCGGCGCTCCAAGAATGAGTGCTGTTTCCGTAATGTTGCAGACAAGGGCGCAGAGAGGTATCCAGAAAGGGCATTTCCCCCTCCTCCTGCAATTGGCACATGTGTCAGTAGGCACCTTCTTATTATATATTTCTATCAGGATATTTGGGAGGGGCTTACAAAGGTGGGCAGAGTTTCATGACTTCATGTCATGTCCTGTTTGTACCACCATAACATTTTACAGTGATTAACCTCTTGGCGTCCATCTAAGTAAATGAGATTGGATCACATGATTCATGTTTTCCTAGTGTCCCATCTGCCAGCTTGCAAAAGAGGTGGAGCTTAATCAAAATGGCTGAAGTTTTGACCTAATATGGTCATTTAGGGGGAAGTCTGGGCAGTTCACGGGGCAGGGTTAATTTTGTTATCACTTTGTCATCTGGGTAACATGGGAGGTACAGAAGGCACTGAAGCTTCTGGATGTCCTATGAATTAAGCTGGCCACACTCTGATTTGCCCAGCTCTTAACCATAGTTGCTGATTAGAAATGATCAGGAGACTCCTGAATTTCAGGCATTGCTCACGGACACCTGGTAGAGTCGGCAAGTCACCCTGATATGGGCCTGAGGCAAATGATTTAATGCAGGTCAATGCCTCAAGCTCGGAGTGTTACTAATACCCCTTTTGGAGGTGAACTGAAAGGTACCGGGGTTTTTCTCGTGTCTGGTGGTGATGTAAAAGGTGTATATATTATAATAGCTATATTACTGTATATATTATAATAGCTATATTACTGTATATATTATAATAGCTATATTACTGTATATATTATAATAGCTATATTACTGTATATATTATAATAGCTATATTACTGTATATATTATAATAGCTATATTACTGTATATATTATAATAGCTATATTACTGTATATATTATAATAGCTATATTACTGTATATATTATAATAGCTATATTACTGTATATATTACAATAACTATATTACTGTATATATTATAATAGCTATATTACTGTATATATTATAATAGCTATATTATTGAATATATTATAATAGCTCCGTTATCGGAGTCTTCAAAAGGTAAGGGCAGGGCAGAGAAGGCCAATGAAGGTGCTTCCATTGCCTCCGCCAGTACTTCCGCCACTGCCTGGAGTCGCAAAGAGCCATCCGCCAAAAAATAAGTGTATTGGCTAACCCTACCCTTAACCCTTTCCTAACCCTCCCTTTCCTGCAGCCTAACTCTGACCTTTCCCTTAAGCCCTAACCTTTTACCCATCGCAGCCTAACCTTTCACTGCAGGGTAACGGAGAAATACATTAATATTACAATGCAAGTTAGTGCAGCATAGGAGGTGTTTTCCACTGGTAATGTACCCAATGCTGGCAGGGGACCGCGGAATCATTGCATCCCCCAGATGAGCGGTAAGAGCGGATTCTGGCGTGAAGTTCTCTGCTTTTGGGTGATCGGGAATGGAAACGGCACACTAGAGCTACAGAAACTGGTTTTCTAAACGTAGGTTTTGGAGTGTAAGGAAGGAGAGCTGGTTACGGACAATCTTATTTCAGTTATTTTCTATCCCTCGGTGGTAGTATAAAAAATTTGTGTTCACTAATATAATGCCACAGTTCTGATTATATTACAGGCTCCAGAGCTGCTTTAGGGTAGAAGCGGCCCTTTCCGCATTTCTTACTTACAGTTTTGCAGTGAGAAGTCGCTAACGCTATAACACAGAAATGTTTTATTTATACAGTAATAATATTACAAAGCAATCCCTGCGACTTCCAGGTACATTCTTATTTAAATGCATAGTCTTCACTTTCTAATTTAACCATAGAAGTACCGGAGAAGCAGGATAGAAAAGAGAGGGGCGTATTCAGAGAACCGTTTTTTTATGTACGCAATTATACGCACGCCGGAGCAAGGAAACACCCACCAACACCCCTTCCCTCCCCTCTCCCGGACGTACTGTCAGGAACTTTAGAGTCTCTAGACCACTCTGATCTTTCCGTGTGTACTTATGTGCGTATATGTATGTCCGTTAGGCACTTACATGAGTATAGTCTACGCAAAGTAAGTAAATAAAGTTACGACACATGCGCAGTTGATCCGATCAGAAAAATACGCACACAACTCCACTCGAAAACGGATCTCTGAATACGGACCAGAATGCCTTAAATCAGCCAGGAACGTTATACTAGCCGCAAATATCTGCACTAACACACCAGCTGCAAAGATTTTGGGAGGGTGCAAAATGTAGCGTACGTGGCACTGTACATAGAGACTTAGGTATAGGAGCTCGGGAGAAGCAGTGTGCAAATAAGGGCAGTAAATCAAGAATTTGTTAGGCGCCGAGCCATGGAAAATAAATGCTCTATGCTTGTTGCACATTGTCCTGTTATCGACATTACAAAAATAAAATGTGACATTTTTCTGACATATTGATTTGCAATAAGCCTGTGTACAAGTCTAATGTGTTTCTACAAGACATTGGAAAAGCAGATGGGCTTGTGATAATATGAAATCTGCTGTTCCACAAAGAAGGCTTTAAATATCCAGTCCAGCGCTTTTTAAGCCTTTGTCTGATTGCCATTAGTCTTAGTCATTCTACTGGTCATTAGTTTATTTTCAAAATCTCTCTGGAAGGAAAACAAGTAGGACAAAAAACACAGGGTTACAGCATCTCACATGTTAATCATAGGGGACTGGATTCACATCTGAAGCAGAAGCAGAGGCTTTGGGGCATAAGTGAACGATTTTGGCCACTGGGCATGCGTAGTCATTGGGATTACGCAATCTACGTAGCCCTTAGGCACGTAGATGAACTACCTGTCGTCTTTAAAGACCGCACGTAGTTTTTTAAGTGAAAGGAGGCGTTCCACAGCAGCTTCTGGGGATAATTAGGCAAAGTGGGTGGGGGCAGGGATGTAAATTAGGCTGGGAGGGAGGGCTGGGTATATTCCCTCCTTTAAAGGGAAAATACGCACGGTGACTTAATCTTCCTTATGGCACTCGTAAGTAAGAAAATGGGGGCAGGGCGGGGGTGGAGCGGAGCGGAGCAGTAGGTGTGGATACATGTGTCACATGCAAGTGTGAATCCAGTCCAGGGTTACATTCATGTTATGTGTAATGGAAGTGAGATAGCAAAGCATGTTCTATCAGACAGAGGAGGGGTCGGAGGGTGATGATGTCACAGTTAAAATAGAGCTCAGAGGTACAGCCCACAACTTCTCTTTTCACATCATTTGCCTATAGTTTCCATGGTAATACTTGACACTAGTTAAAATCTGAAGAATTAGGAATTTTCAGTCCTATGGTGTTTCGCTTAGATTATAAAACAATAAATGTTTCTAAAGGTTGCCTCTAGGTATTATGTGCAGCTTTGTGTCTACTGAGATGTCATTATTATTGTTGTTGCATTTGTTGAGCTGGATTCAGGGGCCATTTTCCCATTACTAGGATCAGAAAACAAGTCCTTTTGGTCCTGCAGCACCTCTACTACCACTCTGTCCCACCCAGACTCTGTGCTACAAACCAGGACTTAATTCCGGAACCAGAGTGACATCCCGGTGGGGTGGAACAGAGCAGAAGCCCTGTGGGAGGGAGTGGCGGTAATTGCGCAGTGATGGCTGGCTTCAGCCCTTATGCACAATCCAGCTGCCTGCACCGTCTCCATGCTATGCGGAGGAAGATGTGGATCCTGGGAGTGTAAGAGTTTATGCATCGCTGATCCAGCATCGGACCTGGATCTGGTCCATTGCTATGAAATGTCAGCCACAGTCACTGGTGCCAGTAGCTCATGTTATTGTGTTTGTGCATTGCTTTCATTTTCTCCATTTCTCCTCCCGTTCATTCACGCATTTTCCATTTCCAGCGCTCGTCTTTTGTGATGTCACTCACATACTTGTCAGGACTGGAGAGCTTGGGCTAAGCACTGGTAATCACTGGGAGATATCAGGAAATCCCAGATGGGTCACACTGTCACAAAACACTGTCCTCTCTCACAGTGCTCAACATCACAGGAAAAGTGGAGATATTGCCCATAGCAACCAATCAGATTGTAGCTGACATTCTCTAGCATGTAATAGGAAAGTGAGAGCTAGAATGTGATTGGTTGCTATGGGAAACATCTCCACTTTTCCAAACTCACAGCTTAGTAAATATGGACCAAAGTGTCTTCTGCAATCAAGACCTGTTACTTTATTAGACATGCAAGAAATGAAAAAAAAAACCCCAGAAATTGAAATGACTTTTGTGTGTTTGGGGACTAGAAACCATTTTGTCTTCTTAATATCACTGGGCTGTATTCACAGATGCGTGTGTATAAACTTATGTCTCCATAGGGCAACCTGAACACTACGAGTGTAGTTACATGCGTATTTTCCTTCCGTACGTGTGTACATGACAAACCGCGCCAATATTAGTCCATTTAAATGTCTCCCCCACCCACTTTCAGTAATCTACGCACGTACAGAAGACAAAAACGCCCCTCCGCACATATGTTACTAAGTCCAATTTACAAAGGGATGCTTTAGGTTGTGTCACAGCCCTACATACTAGCTGATGATTGGATGCAATGCTAACCTTCCTCACCAAAAAAGCACCATCTGTCTGTGCCCATCTAAGGCATTTGTTGGTGGTGGGATTTCCTACCAGAGTCCATTCATTTCAGTGGGACCACCATTGGAAAGATTGGGCCACTGAAATGAAGTGAGAGTGCTCCCTACCATGTATATCAATCGTGAGCCACATATTAAACCATACCTCCTTTGGCGGGATTGTCCCAAATAGCGCCACGCAAATGTACGGAGTTTAAGAAGTAGTGGGGGCGGAATTATGACGAAATTTGGCCACTTGTGGGAAGAGCTGGTAGAAGTTTGGGTGGAGCCGGGCCTTATTTGATCCCATTTTTGGGATTTTAAATGTTAGGAACTATGGGGTAGATCCAGAACTACGTGTGCAATATGTTTCTACACGTAACGTAGTTTTGCACGCGTGTGTTCTATACACTCCCCTAGGCACACCCCTTGAATGTACGTATTTCACCGAGTTCCGCTTCCCAAACCCTACCTTAACTTTTTTTCGCGTAACAGCGTACGTCCGCTAACGGACGTATAGACTAGGTGAACGTACGCCGCTTAGCACGCCCATACTGTGCACTTTACATACAAACCTCCACCTACTTCACGTAAATCGAACGTATTGGTGACTCACGTAAAATTGGCACGCCCACACGTAAATATTTACGTGACAAATACGTGAATGGCCCGTACCTTCACAATTACGCTACGCTAATGAGCGTATTTTCTATGGTGCGCATGCGCAGTACTTAGAAATAGGCGATTTTACGTCTCCACCACGCGTAAATTCGCTCCGATGCGTTGTTCTGGATCAGGCCCTATGTATGAAATACTTAACTCATTCATGCTGTAAAATTAAAAATGTATATGCATTATCGCATAATCTGCACTTTGTTTTTCCTTTCATCCAACTAAAACTTTCATGCTAGATTTACTTAGATGCAGAAAAGAAAAAGTGGAGATGTTGCCCATAGCAACCAATTAGTCTTGAGTATGCAATAGGAAAATAAGAGCTAGGATCTGATTGGTTGTTATGGGCAACATATCCAACTTTTGTTTTCTGAAGCTTAGTAAATTTAGCCCCAGTTGTCAAAAGAACAGTGAGCCGTATACAGACTTAATACCCTTTGCAAACATAAATTCCATCTATGTAAGTTGGCGATTATTTAGCGATCTGCGAATGCGCACGGCAGATGTTATGCATCGGATCTCATTGGATCTCTGCACATGCACAACTTCAGACGACAGGGCGTGGCTATACTCCGTACATGGGAGAATACGCAATGTGGGTGGCGGGAGCCATTTACATTGCACGGTGTGGGCTGGGTTAGGCATTTCCGCATGTACGTCCGCACATAGAAGTAAAGGTAGCGCACTGGCACGCAGTCAGCTGAATTTCGTCCATCAGAGGGGGGTGTCATGAGAGCGCATTCGCCACATAAGGGCGGAGTTTTGTTATTACGTATGTTCTTAAAGCGCTCTAAAGTCTGAATCAGGTCCAGTGAGAGGGAGACATTGGCCCAGATCCTGAACTAATAACGGCAGGGGAATTACACACTGAGTGCAAGTCCCCTGTCAGGTAATGCGTGCGCATCCGCACAAACATGTTACGCTAGCGCACCGCCATTCGTATGTAAGGTACGTAGCTGACCCCTAATTTACGCTTGTTGTATCTCCGCAGTAGAGGTGGATTCGGGGTTGGGGGTGAGGGAAGGGCCGCTATGAGCCGCAAGGCCGCAAACCTAGTCGTAATATTCAAGGTAGGAATCTGGACAAGTAAGTGTCCAGATTTCCTACCGACAGCGGGGCCTGCAGGGGGCGCAAGCACATAAAGCGCCCATGGGTCCGGATCTAGACCATTTGGCCCAATCCAGATCTGAGTGCATATCGGCAGGCTTTGTGTGCGTTGGCTACATATCTCGCCCCTATCTCCCTTACCACACAGCTCGTGTTGCACTCAGGTCTGAATCGTCCGTGACTGCGCAGTATAAAATCAGGCAGAGAGACGTCACGACTGCTGGACGCCTCACCTCTGAACAAGGAAAGGCCACTGTATGTTATTGCATGAAGTCACACAAACATTTTATGGTCTAACAATA
The DNA here is from genome assembly GCA_011038615.1 of Limnodynastes dumerilii. Taxonomy (NCBI): domain Eukaryota; kingdom Metazoa; phylum Chordata; class Amphibia; order Anura; family Limnodynastidae; genus Limnodynastes; species Limnodynastes dumerilii. The sequence goes on from WWET01000417.1 coordinate 419,074, forward strand.
AATAAAGCAATCTACAAATAATAAAAGTCTACATTTACGGGGTCTCGACCTAAATAATATGACATTATTTTCCCCTCAATTTTTTTTGAAGCAACATATTTACAGCGTTCATATTTCTTTTTAATGAAACAAAATGTTAATAACGTCTGCTGTCAGTCTCAGCCGTCTCTGGCGCTGACACTTCCATTTTAATCCTTTGTTAAACCCTGTGCACTTTTGCTGTAGGAACATATGCAAGGTTCCTTTGTGTAACATGCGTGGCAGGCCTCCAACGCCTATATCCTTCTCCCCTGGATGCTGCCCACTGGACTTAGTTTTTCCCACTCTGGTTATGTGGGTCAGCTGAATGCCAACATTCCTCGGTGAGTCACGAATGTAAAACGGACCTTGTATCCATTAAATAAGCCTCGTGTTGCCACCCATGTGTAGCCAAGTTTGCTGTTGTTGAGAAATCAGGTTGGGGCTCAAAATGTTGCTGAAATGTGTCAGTGAAATGTGTCAACAATTAAAGATAATTGAGCGGGAACGAGCGTTCGACTTGACGGGATGACAGACAAGGTGGCAGTAAAGACAGAATGCAGACAAAAAAAAAGGCAGAAACACATTTTTATTCAAAAACTTAAAAAATGATTATTCTTTTAATGAAACCAAGTCTCGAAAAGCATCCAGATTTAGGAAACGTGAGCGTTTTTCGCACTCTGTGTACGGAATATGTGAATGTGGTTCGCCGGCACGATGGTCAAATAGAACGATGGTTATTTCAAAAGACCATTGCACTACAGCTATATGCAGACAGTCGGTAACTGGCGGCAGTCTGTGCTTTATAAGGCGACGGCAATGCAACTACTGGAGTCACGAAGAGCCAGATCCAGACCTAAGTACGACAGTGAAGTTATACAAGCTGCATGCATAAATCTGGCTGTTTGTACGTACTGCGCATGTGCACGGCAGATAATGACTGGTAACTGTGAACTTGCGTAACTACGCACGAAGGGGCGTCATCCCTACGCTTGCAGAAAATACGCAATGTAGGCAGAGGAAGGCATTTTAATTGTACAGCGAGGGCTGGGTTAGGCAGTTACGTACGACAAGCCGCTAAGTACGAACGCTGTTCCGCATGGAAAAGTTAAGGTAAGGTTTGGGACTCGTGAATTAGCTAAATTACGTGCGTGCGTGGGGAGTGCAGTATACTTACTATATTGTAACACTACGCAAATGTACTTACAGGGAACTTAAGTCTGGATCTGGCCCAAAGAGTGATTATTATTATTAGGAGGCGGCACAAGGACTAAATAAATCATTCATAAGAATTAGATTGAGATTCATTAATATAATGTCAGAGCAAATATTTATTATAACCTTATGTTCCCCCAAAAAACGTTTAGCCAATGTGTTTCCAAGTTGCTGTCCCCTCACCTCTGCCCCTGCACTGCAATCACCAAAGAGATTTGGAAAAGGAGGCAATGATTTAAATAGATAGTTTAACAAACATGACAACTCCAGAGATTTAGGCTTAAATGGTGCAAAACACCTTCTATGAACAAAGAATCTTTAATAAGTTTTTTTTTTTCATATTACAGAGTTTTTTCCCACATAAAATAACTTAAAGATGATGAAAAATGTCCCCTACCCTTTGCAAAAAGAATGGCAGGCATTTGCTAACTTAGCAGTGACTATAGGAGAAGACACACTGTGATCTTATCCGTGTCATAAAACCACAAAGTACCAGAAATCATTTGACCTTTTACCCTTATAGTTTTTTAGAACTATGGGCCTGATTCCGACTTAAGAAGGGGCTTAAAATAACAAAGGAAAGTTACTCCTGGAAAGGAGCAAAGAATACAATTAACTTGACTCCCCTGCAATCAGCATGGTTTTGCCCAGGAGTAACTTCCTCTCTCAATTTTAAGCTCCTTTTTAAGTCTATCTCAGAAAAGCTACACAAGTGTCTTCAGAAAGCAACGCGCAGCTCCAACAAGCACCAGCTAAGACGCACTGTGTACGATTTACCGATTTACCAATTTACCAGGGTTGATGACTCCAGTATCCCGGCCGGCTCTCCCGAAAGCTTTGCCAACTCCGGTATCCCGGGAGAGCCGGCAAAGCTCCCGCAAGCCCCACCAGCCATCAATTACTTCTGTAATCCCTAGCGTTACTAGGCATGGGCGGGGCTTATGTCATCAAGCCCAATCCATCCCATGTAACACTAGAGATTACATGAATGATTGACAGGGGCATTAAGCCCCACCCCCTGCAGCAATCTATGGTTTTCCTTCGGGATCTCCCGGAGGGAAGCTTTAAAAAGTCGGCAACCCTGCGATTTACAAATCAAGGTAAAACAAGTACACTGACTTCGCAATCGGAGGCTAAAGTACGGAACTTACTATCTTAGGACCTGATTCACAGATAAGAAGCTGCTGCTTCTGCTGCTACTATTTCTTTGTGTATTTTTAGGAACAGTTAACTGCACCGACGTAGTGCCTTTATATACTCAATTTACGTAGGTTTTAAAAACGGAGATCCCCTAAGAGCGATTTACAAAGCCGTTCGTAATGAGATAAGTAAGAATGGTGTGGCCAGGCCAAGTTAAGAAGGAAGATGAGAAAAGTGGGTGGGGGAAGTCATTTACATAGGGCAGACAGGGTGCGGTTTGCGAAGTAGGTTCGTTCTTTAGCAACTTAAGCAGATACATACGCACAGGAAGATAAAGGCGGCCTATGGCATTCTTAAGCCAGTTAAGAACAGCAAATGCTGGGCGTGTCAAGGGACGAAGATTAACTGCAAAGAAAGAAGAAACTACAAGCAACTCGTCCCAAGAATGAGGACAGTTAAACGGTGAGTGTGAAATATTTTTATTTACTTTATGCAACACACTTTAGTTTACACTGTCGTAATTTTACAGAGTAAGGGCAATATTATGGATGAAAATGTTTATTTTAGGCACACGTGTGTAAATGTATTTCTGTACGTTTTGTTTGACACTTTTTTGTTTTTTTGCACCGGATACAGCGCAGCATGCTTAGAAGGCTTAACATGCTGACGCTGATATTACTACAAGGCTCAGAAATGCTGAGCCTTGTAGTTCTATCAGCGCAGCCATGCTAAGCATTCAAAACATGCTGCGCTTGGGTTTTTTTGGTTTTTTTTTAACATAAAGCGACAGCGATTTTTCAAGGGAAAATCGCTGTGCTTTTCTATAGAAAAGCACAGTGATGTACAACTTACAATAATCATTGCGTATTGATGGGGATTTAAATTCGCAGGTAAAAATTTGTTAGTGAGTCCCGCGATTTTAACAAAAAAATTGCGGGAAAATTACGGCAATACCAAGCGATTTGAAATCGCTTGCAAAAAGCGACCTTTGTAAATATACCCCTAAGACTTGTTTCCCTGAAGCCTAACCATAAGACTCCTCTCCCCACAGTCTGACCCTAATAGTCCCCACTAACCTGTCCGATACGGCAGCGGGGGGTCTGCTGGTTTTGAAAATAATGAATGGATAAGTTACCGAAAAATAATTTTGGCATATGTATTCATTAATTAATAAAAAAATTCTAATTTGTGATATTTTCTAAAATACAGACAGCCAAAAATGAGCTTTTGGCTGTCTGTATTTCGCAGATATCATTTTCTTTACGGAGACGGCATCTCCTACCTGGTATATATGCTATCTGGTGGGGTTTCTTAATGTGGGATGACACATCACCAGTATACAATAGTATATCATCTGTAAGATGAGATATCGGACAGGTGGACCTCTCTTACCGGATTGCTTCTCATGGCTCCTCCCACAGCCCTGGCAGCTTTGCCATTACCGACGGCTTCGGCGAGATCCTTATAGGTGATAGTTTCTCCAATTTTAACGTTTTTCAGCAAAGCCAACAGCACGGTTTTTTTGAAGGAGTCTGAAGAGAAGAAACAATCGTTAAAAAGGTTAAAAAGTCAGAAATACAAGATGATTCACACATAGCTGATAATCACAGTTGCCAACTCTCTCTGACGATCAGGGACTCCCTGACTCCCAGAAGTGTTGGCAATCTCCCTGATGCTGAATTAGTTCCAGACGTCATTGCAGTATAATGACAGAATTTAGAAATTATGGTCCGGATCCAGAACTACGGCCGTCTTCTACAGACGGCCATAATTCAATGAACAATAGCTAATGCGCATGCGTAGTAGCTTTTGTACGTAATCTGCGTATCGTTTTGATACGTAGATTGCGTATATGCGGTCTAAAAGGCTGCATATACGCAATCTACATATGATGCAATTTGCATAATCTACATAATTTAGCCTGCCTTTAGCTTGCAGAAATCTATGGCTTCCCTCCAGGACTTTAAAAAGTCGGCAACCCATTTGCAAAAGTTGGTAAGTATGGTGTTATCTCTTTTCTTGCTAGGTTTAAGGAGGTATATTGTGTAAATAATGAGATATACCCCACACAATTCATCTACAGCCCCCTACCATATAATCACTGTGCTAATACAGACAAGGTAGAGAATAATACAATACAGCAATTTTATAGAACCATAATACTAATGTTATCAATAAAATATAAAACATCCAAAATGATCAATTAACTTTTAAAAGTTGCATACCAAGCAATGGTAACATTTTAGAAGCAATAACAATTCAAGCAAGACTGTGATGGGTCTTTTAATATACTCCAGGGGCCACTTATTAATGAGATTACATTCCTGCCCTTCACAAGGTTAGAGATCCACCAAATTTCCTAAATTTCCCTGATATAATAAAGTAACATGTAGATAGAAACAACACATTCCCTTAGAAGAGACCTCATGTACCGTTTGCCCATCCTTCTCCTCTTCGTGATCCTCACACTGACTTCCCAGAACATCTCACCAAGGGTCTAATGACACAGACCTATGAGGCTCCTCAGAGGCGGAACTAGCGAGTTGTGGGCCCAGGTGCAAAAAATATGCTTTGGCCAGGTAACCTGGTGGGAAGCTTCACCGATGCAGCGATGATGGCTGCGGGCCCTTGTATCAGCATGGGCCCTTGTGCTGTTGCACCAATGGTAGTTCCGCCCCTGAGGCTCCATCCTCACAGGGGAATTACAACAGGGGAATTACGTATGCACTGTACGTAATTCCCGTCATACAGACCTGAGAATCGGGTCCGAGTATATACTCCATATAGTTCAGGACATATTACAGGATTGTTTGTCCCTTCCTCTGCTTACACTTTTATATAAAACAAGGATTGAATGAGAGTCTGAAACTGAATATACTTGAAGTTTGAACAGCAACATCTAAAGACTTTAATGCATGTAAGCGGAAAGATATAGAAAAGTGAGTGAAGAGACCGTACATACTTCATGCACTCATTTTCTTAATAAATTGCATAATTATGGGTTTTGTTTTGTTTTTGTATACCCTTATCCACTTCAAACAAATTAGAAGATTGTAAGCTAAGTACTGATTATAAATAGAAAAGTATTATATTGATAAAAAAAAATGGCCCAAGAAAATTGTTTTTCAACACTGTGGATTGTATATTATATACAGACGCTTCTGAGCCATGTTAAGGAATTGTTAAGGTTTATTTCTACAACGTTTGTTGATTTGTCCTCAGAATATATTTAGATTATAGTGTTTATGAAAATTCATCTACGGACTGTTTTTCGTAAGCAAATTGTACATAAGCGCTATTTGATCCAGCATAGTTTATTTTAATAACCTTCCAGGATTAGTTTTCTCTTGAACAAATTATTTTCAGTAACAGAACTTCAAAACTCTATAACTTAAATAAATCAATTCTGGTTAATCTGCCACATTTTGCAATACTTATACGTCACCGACTGACTGAATATGGGCAAAGCTCAAAAATGTTTGTCAAGAAGCAGCTCCATTTTCCTACTTTTTCTAAAAGGCCAACCCGGTTCCTTGAGTTTATGCTATAAATTCACATTGTTTGAGGTGTTACAAATACTTTCTAAATAAAACTGTGTTCTTTTTTTATTTTCACTAGCTGCAAATGGAATAGTTTCGAGTTTAGAGTCACAAAAGCAACGGCGCTTCGATTAACATTCTTATACACGTTGGAAGAAATGTCATTGAACTCTCGAGCTCCCAGAAAAGTTACTTAAGTTTGCCTGGAAGGGGAGAGTGCACTTTTGGATGTGGGTTAAGTGAAGAATAAAATGATTTGAGACTGTAGGGAATGGTAATCACTTTGTTAGGAAGAAAAGTATGTTTAGTCTTTAATATTATAACATTAAGCAAATTAAGCATAAGCATAATCCAGGTGATACCAAGGAAGGTCACCAAAGAAATTAACTTTTTTGTTCATTAATTTACATGGATTAGCGGAGGGCAGAGAGATAACAAATCTGTTCTAGTTTTCTCCTATGATATAATTTCAAACCATGCACCGATTGTGGCAGTAGGTTGACTGTGGGGTTAATCAGACTGATTTGTCCTTTTAATTGCTTTCTATTCAAAGAAAATTCATTAGATAATGTTCTCTTCAAAATTCATGAATCAATTTAACTTGAGAAGCCACATTAACGGATTCGGGATCATTAGCACAAGCATCCGTGTTGCCGTGAGAGAGCTTCCTAAGGCAAACACGGTTTTGTTTACAGTGATGTCTTCTAGTAAAACAAAAAAAAAAAGTGGTTTATTGGAAAGCAAATTGTTACGTTAGAAAAGAAAAACTGCCTTAAAATGGGTAATATTTATGTAAAGTGATCAACAGAAGCTAAAGATTTGCATTTGTGTGACTTTTCCTAGCAGTGGATAGAGGTAATTGAACGCAGGCAGGAATGGGAAATGCATTTATTTATTTTGTTTTTTTACTTGCAGAGGGGCTGAAAAGGGAGGTGAAACTCAGCGGGGTGCATGGAATTAGACTTTAGGAAACCTGTAAGAATAAAATGTGAAGTCTATGCAAACTTAACTGGAGCATGTAACAGTTACAAGAAACAGGGGATTGGTTCCAAAAACATCATTTAAGAGTAGGAGAGTTATAGAGAGAGAAAGAGAGAGAGAGAAAGTAATGTCCATGTTTGCTGAATCTCATTTACATACCAATAGGACAGATTTTAAAACACTATTCAGCTCGAGGAGAGAACATTATTGAAAGTGGACAGGGCTGGCAAAAAATGTGACTCTTGCATAATGTAACCTTTGTAAAAAAAAAAAGAGAAAAATATATTTCGGTGAGTCCTGATAATATTATTAGGTGTAAGGAATGTGCTTTTTAGAAAAATATCTTAAAGGTGCACTGCCACCTCCTCGTTAAATGTTAATAAGGCTTCAGTGTGAAAAGCTGCATCGTTAAAAAGTGGAGAAATGGTTTAAACAATAAAACAATCAGTTCAGATTATTACAGAGTTTTATACATACTAAAAACAGCACCTTTGGTCTTCTCAATTCATCTGTGGGGTTCACATAAGGTGTCAGGTGTTTCGTAATGTGATCTGAAATGGTGTTTCTCATCCACATAAGGTCCAAATACTTACAAAACTTAAGCTGGGTGCACACCTCTGTATTTATACATGTGATGTGATGGCCGTTACGATTGGACTGACGGCAGTCTGCATATTGGAAAGTGGCGGGATGCGACTTCTGGAGTCGCGAAAGATAAGTGTTTAACCTAACCCTTACTATCACTCATTCCTAACCCTTCATTTCCTGCAGCCTAACCCTCCGTGCCTTCAGCATAACCGTCCATGTCATGTAGCCTTACCCTAAACCTTCATGCCCCACAGCTTTACCTTAACCCTCCAAGCCTTGCAGCCTTACCCTGACCCTCTATACCCCTCAGCTTTACCCTAACACTCCAAACCTCGCAGCCTAACTCTAACCTTCCCCTTAAGCCTTTTACCCACCACAGTCGCACACTAATCTACCCGCCACAACCTCAAATTTCTATTTTGAAAGCTTTTCGAAAAAGGATACAACCGTTTCAGCTGGCAGCTGTATTATGTTCTTAATACCAAGACGGGAAAAATCTTGCGGTTTCAGCTTTTTCCTGTCTATTACGGTAGGCAAAATTTGTGGATTTTTATGTGCACCCCATAAATCCACAAAATAAATTTGCTGGATTAGCTTCACACCACAAATAACGCGGAGTGTGAAGCTAACTGAATCGGGCCCCATGAGTCTTAACGCAAAATGTAAAGCACGATCAGCGTCCCATATGATTTCGTCACTAGTTATTGAGCATGTAGAGGGCAGAAAATTACAGTGAAAGTGAAATGCATGAACCTTCCTATCAATTGAAATCAAGATCGAGTGTACAGCCTCCTGCAATATCGTTCCAAGTTATCTGGAATCATATGACTGGCCCGTTAATTGTATAGGTGTGTACCCAGGTTTAGACAGCTGAGGGACAGGATGTGCTACAGGTTTCTGCATCCGTCTGGGTCATATTTAAATTTGGGGGGTGTCAACGCTACGATGGCTGTCTTTCCGAAGTAGAGAAAGCCAAAAGTTATATTTCATCTGTCTCTATTTCGATTAGCAGTTATTTTAGATTTTTTTTTCTGGATGGGTGAGTATGGCGATCGGCATACTCACCCATTCATTTTCGGAAGTGCCACCAGACCCACCGCAGGAGAGGTGGGGACTATTAGTGTTGGGGAGGGTTAGGGTTAGGCTCTGGGAAAGGGAGGGTTAGGGCCATGGAAGGGGAGGGTTAGGGTTGGGCTGCGGGGAAGGAAGGGTTAGGGTTGGGCTGCGGGGAAGGGAGGGTTAGGGTTAAGCTGTGGGGAAGGGGGGTTAGGGTTAGGGTAATAGAAGGGGAGGGTTAGGCTAATAGAAGGGGAGGTTTAGGGTAAGGATTAGGGTATGGCCTGGGTTTAAATTTAGATTAACCAGTCGCAGCACCGTTTTCGATTGTTTTGCCTATTCAAGGCAGAAGCAGTCGATTTACCAGCCAGTTTGGAACTGTCTGGGAGAAAACGGACCGATCGAAATAGGACCATTCACAACAGGATCCCACATCCATTAAGTAGGGAAAATACACACGGGGAATCCCCAGCCCATCCTCCCTGCCTAATCTACATCCTTCCCCTCACCCACTTTACTTAACTTCCCATGAAGGTTGCTGTGGCACGTGCCTAAGGGCTACGTAGATTGCGTGGTCTGCTGACTACATATACGTACAACAAAAAAAATCCACAAAAAAAACCCCATAAAACTCAGTTGGGACCTAACAATAACCATCATAACAGCCGGTTAACGGTTGATTTACTATTAGCGGCATAATTCAATTCTTTCAGTATTTTTTTTATTTATTTTTGTTTTACCTCTAACCCAAAGGAAAGAACGGTTTGATAAACTATAAGTAATCAAATTGCAAACAGAGAATGGTTTAGTGTATTGAACATCAGACAGTGTCATTAAGTCACCAGGAACCTATTGTACATGCTGGTATAGCATGACGCTTTGACAATCTGGTATATATCTGGTAACTCTCTCTCCAGTTGATGGATTTGATGTTTGCTCGTAGTTCAGTGTGTTTGGATGTCTCAGGGTTCTGGGAAATGTACAATTATGATTCTAACCCCACGTTCCTGGAAGACGATTTGGCAGAATGTTGCTGAATCAGTAGGAATTTACGCTCAAGCCTGGCGCGCATATTTTGGCAGGTAAAGCAAACAAACAGAGACAAAGAAAATGACTACAGATCAAAAGGAGAGGAAAAATCCAGCACCTTTAGTCTGGGTATTCTGGACAATTTGGATGTCAACTGAATAAATCCCCAATGACAAAACCCATTGCATAGAGGTGGATTTAGCTTCAGAAGGGGTGATGATGTATATTATGAGACAGATAGCACATGATGAAGACTGATTATCTGGTATGTCTGGAACCGTCACCCTATTCACATAAATGATTTTGGGGACACATGTAAAGTTTCACCAACCCAGTTTTCCAAAGTATCGCTGTGTGTGGCCCCCAAATTTTATATTGCGTAAAAGAACTATTCCTCTGCTGACATTTAAACATATCCTTCATCAGTTCAATCATACAGCACACCCTCCAACATGACCCATTCCATTAGGTACAAAATACTCTGCTTCTCAGTTTCCAACTGTCAGTTACTATGGTAACCCCCTTTGTTGAAGAGATAAACAGTTTTTTAAATATCAGTTAAGATATTTCACCAGGTGAGTGACCGTTGGAAGCTCAGGTTCGGAGTATTTTGTACCTAATGGAAGGGGTCATGTTGGAGGGTTTGATACAGCGATATTCTATTTAAAAAGTTGGACACATAGGCTAATCTATAATGGGTGTAGGGTGTGCAGTGCACATGGGCCCCTCAGAACAGGGGGCCCAGTGGCATTCATGCTGCACCCAGGATTGGCAGGGGAAGGGGGGCCATTCGGCATCTATTTCTTCCCTCTAAGATCGAATGAGCCGCCCTTCCCCTGCGGTGGGTCTGTCCGGATTCATGGCCCAAAAAAGGGGCGGGACTTAAAGCACCCTTTAGTGGTCCGCGAAGCGGGACAGTCCTGTCACAGGCATGTACAAATCCTGCACAAGGGCCCCCTCACTTCTTAAAACGCCCCTGGTTGGACATCACATATATTTACACTTAATATATTTTGCAACATAGAAATTTGCTTTATTTTCTAAGTAAGGAAATCTATATAAATCATCATGGAGAATAAGGCAGTCACCGGCTAAGCAACATGGCTTTTATGCTCATGAAACCTCTGGTGATTTCCGAAACCCCTCTCTTCATGAGCGAGCTGTACAGATAAAAGCATAATCCCACTTCTACCCATTAGGTACACCTTTCATAACCAAGAGGTTAAACTAGCAGTTGGGTAGTGGGAATAAATGACTAAAAGAAGCCACACGCGCTGAGCAATTATGATGTATCGTTGCTTAACGGGCTTATCCGCAGATTACCTGACAGAAATGTTCCACCTCTCACATCTCCTCTCCGCAGGCATGCTAGGCTAGCCAAATAGCTCAGCTAAATCTTCCAGTTAAAATTAGTAAAGGGAGATATGTAAGCACATACTTTTCCATGGAATTCAAAGCAGCAAACGCTTTACACCCCTTCCTTCACCTGCTGCCATTGTCCTAAATATAGATTTCCCAAGCTATATAAATAGTGCAAAAAAACAAAAACAGAAGGATGTCAATTCATTGCTTCTCACTAGCCATAAAATTCCATCCCCCGGTGTAACTGTTGCACATGAGGCTTTTATTTTTTTTTTAACGTCTTTGTTGTACTTCAACCTTTAGGGAATAATAAGGGACATTGGGGTAGATCAAGAACTTAATACGTTTCCTCGTGTGCGTACCTTCTATACACTCCCCTAGGCGCACCCCTTGAATGTACGTATTTTGTCCGAGATCCGTTTCCAAACCCTGCCTTAACTTTTGGTAACGTAACTGATGTGATCCACACACGTACGTATGGGCAACACGTATTTACGCAGCTAAGCACGCCCATACTGTACACTTTAAATACAAACCCCCGCCTACATAGCGTATTTCAGATGTATTTTGGACTCACGTAAAACTGGCACGCCCACATGTAAGGATTTACGCAACACATACGTGAATGGCCCATACGTGCACATTTACGCTACGTTACGGAGTGTATTTTCTATGGTGTGCGTGCGCAGTACTTACCAAAATGCGATTTTACATGTGCATCACGCGAAAATTCGCTCACAAGCGTTGTTCTGGATCTGGGCCATTATTCATACTTAAGAGTGACTAAGGTGCGGACAGTTCCACATCAAACTCACTCATCCTGCCCCTAATCTTCTCCCCCCCCCCCTTCTTTTTTGATTTTTTCACCCCCCCCCTGTTTTTAGATATCTTATGACACTTAAGAATGCCATAGGGCGACTTTATCTTACTGTGCATATTTGCCTTCTTAAGAAGTAAACTAGGCACAGAGAATGTCTCTCTCCTCCTCCCCCTTCCCACCCTCTCCCGCTAAGCAGGAGCTTCTTAAGTGTGAATCAGGTCCAAAGTCTATAGCTGGCTACACATTATGGGCATAGATTCAGTACTTTAAGGGCATAAGTCGTCTATCAGCATGTACTATATATAGTAACCCTAGCATAACATCTGTTGGGTGCGTGCGTGCATGCGTAAGTGACCGCTCCTTATTAAATCTGAATCCGGTCCTGCGTGAGGAGTATAGGGTTAGGTTGCAGAGGGTAAAAAGTTAGGGTTATGGCTTGAGGGGAAGATTAAGGTTAGGCTGTGGGGCATGAAGGGTTAGGGTTAGGCTGCGGGGCATGAACTGTAAGGATTAGGCTGTGGAAAAGGAAGGGGTTAAAAGGGTAGGTTTAGGTTAAACACAACTTTTGGCGAATGACTCTTTGCGACTCCAGGAGTTTCATCTCCGCCGCTTTCTAAAACGCAGACTGGTAATTGGCAGCAATCTGCATTCAGTTGTAGTACGATGGTTTTTTGAAATGAAGGCCATAGTACCGGCAAATCCCACTCTTCTTAAAAGCAGAAGTCATTCTCTCTGCGTTTCATTCTGGGTCAGGCCGTACATTTTGAAATCTCTCACCCTTATTCAATTCACGAAACACTCCATTTCTAATTCTCCTGGGTCGCTGTCTCTGCAGGGGAGCCCTTTCTCTCTGAACTCTGCCTTGGGCATAATCTTGTCTATAACGGGCACTATGCCCACTTTTTCACTCCAATTTTCAATGCCAAAAAAGAAAATGTCAATAGGAAAATCTAAAAGTTGGAAAAAGATTAGGTTTACTGCCTTATGACAAGGTTTTTGTAGAGGGGAAAAAAAAAAGTTTATGTTTCTGGTAACCTAATTTCTTTTTATCGTGACCACGATATGAAAAAGTCAACAAAAGGCTAATATTACTGCTATGAAATTGAATGCAGTTTGAGCAATCCTTCCTAAAGTTATGAGCTAATAAAATGGAATTCAGCATTACATCCTCTAGAGTCGCCGGGTCCTGTAATACAATGAACTGAAGCAATACAAAGCCCCTTCTAGCACAGAGGCTGAATGGGTCACTGACCCACATATGGGCCTAGTCAACTGTGAAAATGGCATATGCCAATAGTAAAAGTTGTGACATCTCATAATGCGTGGCAGATAAATGGGCTACACTTGTAGTAACTGCCCAGTAACGAGAACAAGCAATTGTTTTACTATATTTCTTTCGCAGCCAAATAGGGGGGAATAGATTTTCTTTTCTCTCCGAGAATTTTGAACTGTTGCAAAAGTAAGAAAGCATTTTCTGTTAACATAACATCCTTTTATTTAAGGAATCAGGAAGCCTACTTAGGCTAAAAACATAATTTCACTCTCATGAATATAAATGCCTTGACAATCTCCGTCTAGATCTCTGTGCTGAGGAACATAATCCCATACCTCCTATTGCTAGGAAGTATTGTAGTATTAGCCTTTAGAAATGAATACTTTGTCTCAGTGAGGAGAGAAGCAATTATGATAAACTTGCCATGTGTAGTTCAGCCGTATTAACAAGAAGGAAGGTCTGTAAAGGTAGAAATCAAATAACATCATTCAAATCCGAATGGGTCTGCTACTACCCAAAACCCCAACGACTTTAAAAGTACAACGGATAAAAAAAAAAATAACAATATTACACAGTTGTTGAAAAAAATAAAAGTTATAAATAAAAAAAAACCTTTACATTTTACAAAATCAACAGACACCTACAATATTTCCTGTAAATGTGGCCACTATTACAAATTGCATGGTTGCCAACTTTTGCAAATTAATATCAGGAAGATTGTAATAGCACTATTAAGGTGCTGCACCAATGGGGTTTGTTCTGTACTGCCAAAGGGGTGTGTCCTGTGAATAGCTCCACCCATGGGTGTGTTTTGCTTTGCTAGAAAACGATTTCTCAATAAAACTGTCAGCATCAGTATTTATTGATTGTTACATTGGGGTAGATCCTGAACTATGTGTGTGCGTACGTATTTTAGCGGTGCGTATTTTCGTACACGTAAGGTCAATACACTCCCCACGGCACACCCCTTGCACGGACGTATTTTCTCAAATTACGCGACCCAAACCCTACCTTAACTTTTCCTAACGTAACAGAATACGTCCGCTAACCGGCGTACAGACTACGCGAACGTACGCAGCTTAGCACGCCCATACTGTACACTTTAAAT
>WWET01000417.1:458090-475725 GCA_011038615.1 Limnodynastes dumerilii
ACTTTATTACGGCTATATTTGCCAATAATGATGGAGTCAGACGGATTGGGGAAACTCTGGGCAGGAGTTGGAGGTACAGGTCTGATCATTTAAAATAGCCGCACACTACAGGATATCGGGAGCTTACTGCTGATTGTTGTTTGGAGAGCAAAATGATAAAAATGAACGGATCCTAGAATATCTGAACTGATTATTGGTTGTTTTAGAAATCCATCCTGCCCACACACTAGAGAGATAATTGGTCCGCTCACACCGTTCCGAAGTGCTGCCTTTAGAAATAGAGACAGCCATTAATTTTCACAGGACCCGCTGCTGACAGCTCCGGAGAGGTGAGTAACCTCTCCGGGGACTTTTAGTGTTGGGGGGGGAATTGGGTTAGGCTGTATGGAAGGGAGGGATAGGGTCAGCCTGCAGAGAAGGGAGGGTTAGGGTCAGGGAGTTAGGGCCATTGAAGGGGAAGGTTGCGAGGAGTAGGCTACAGAGAACGGAGGGTTAGGGTCAACCTAGGGAGAAGGGAGGGTTAGGGTCAGGCTGTGGGTAAGGGAGGGTTAGAGTCAGGCTGTGGGTAAGGGAGGGTTAGAGTTAGGGTAATTAAAGGGGAGAATTAGGGGAAGAGTTGGGGTTACTTTTTAAACTTACCTATCGGAGCACCGTGTTTGGTGCTCCGGGATCGATTGCAGTCCTGGTAGTGACACTGCTGTGTGACTGATCATACAGAGCACTGAGCACATTTACCATACACCCTGTCTCTCTCCATAGTAATATCCCCTCAGTCCTGGTAGTGACACTGCTGTGTGACTGATCATACACAGCACTGAGCACTGTTACCATACACCCTGGCTGCTCCATTGAGTGGTAAATAGCACTTCCAATTATGTATCATCCCCAATGTCCTATAGAGTGTAAGCTTGCGAGCAGGGACCTCTTATCCACTCGTTTTGTCTGTTACCCCCCAGTCTTGTTATAATGATTGTTAAAATTGTAAAGAGCTATGTGATCTTATGCCACTATATAAAACCCTGTTAATAAATGTGTTGCACTGAAGTGCGTGTACTAAACAGATAAAACAGAAACACAAATATATTCAACAAATAAGAACATATGGAATTAATGGCAACTTTGCAAAAATGCCTTTTATAGGTAATTTTACTGGCAATAAATGATAATCACCAGTAATAAAAGGACAACATTTGCCATATTTGGCAACATAAAATCAGAACTTGCTGCCAATTATAAACAGAATACTGTGGAATTCAGTGGAGTTATCGATACAATTCATTTCTTCTACCCATCCAGAGGGGAGACGCAGCTTATAGCCTCCAGGGGGCTAAATCGTGCACTTCACCAAGTCTCGTTCTGTTTCCACTGCTTAATGCTCTTGATTACAGCCTTGTGAAACAGGGGGAGGAGCCAAGAACATGCAGTCTGCAAGCGTTTCTTCAAGCCCCGCCCATTGCTTCACATTGCTGTGGATCATCGCGTTAAGCAGTGGGAGCTGGAATGGATGATGTCATTTGTTTCATCATACCCTGTTGCGGGAGGATGTTTCCGGTGGCCCATTCTCTCAGGAGCGCTTCCCCAATTTCCAGAGTCTCCCTAATGTGCCAGGAGAGTTAGCAAGAATATATTGTAAATCTGATTGCACGTAACTTGTATGCAACTCCGCACGATAGGGCGCCTTCATACGTAAAACGACCTTAAGTCTGGATCGGGCCCATAAAGAGTTTTTAATAAATAAATATGTATCTCACACATCCGTGGCAGGAAGAATGGCGTTTGATACAACCTTGGACTGCCCTTGCAAATGATGAATAACTGGCAACTATGCTTTACCAAAAACTCTCTAACCCTTACTAGTCAATGGAGGCCTTGTACCCACAGAGAAAGCGGCCACGCTTAAATTAAGACTTCATGTTCTCAGCAGCGACACAAAGATGAGAAATACATTTGTTGCTCTTTACCTAACAATTTCTCATGCAAAAAGATTTTCCCTTAAGCCTATTTTGAGCAATATAACTCTTTAATAACTGTTAACATGTTTTATTATCCACTTTAAAGTCTCAATACCAAAATCTGACATGGTTTTCACTAAGACAAACTCCCAGCAGCGCAATTTACAAGAAACCTGTGCCAGGCAAAACATCTCGCAGATTCAAAGTTCTCTGTTCCCATCGAAAACCCGGCCAATTGGCAGCCACTACCTGGAATGTCAATGTCATTACCTTCAGTTTTTGGACACCTGGAACCTAATATAAATCTTGTCACCAGCAGAAAGGCAGCTAAGTAACAGTGCATATATCATTAGCCAAACTCTATTTTCCATAGGTGCAGATCTAGGAAGATTACAAGAATGAGTTTTTCCCCAAACTTTATAGTTGTTGGAGGTTCCATGAGGCTTACTGTACATGGAGAGTCATTCCTGGAAATGTGCTCTACACACTGTTAATTGAATATGTAGCCATTTCAGCAATACTTGTATGGCCCAAAACGACTCGAGTATTCAGTGTCACAGCTCGGAGGAAAGGATTACAGCAAGTTTTAGGGCCCAGGACAGAGAACAAGGAAATTATTTCTGCGTTTAGAACTACTTGTAAAACTTCGCATCCATGTACAACAGAACAAAGAAAAGCATCAGACTTCATATAAGGGTAGATCCAGACCTATGTATGACAGGGGATTTCTGCACGCACCCTGTCAGGTATCATTTGCGCATGCGCACATCCTTGTAATGCGTGCATACCGACAGGCATAAGTAACAATATTACATACGCGAGCCGCTAAGCAAAAAGGGGCTGACTACTAATTTACAGATGTCGTATCTCTGCCATAGAGGCGGAGACAGACTTTTAAATTAGGGGGTGGGGCGGGGGAAGGCCGCAGACCTAGTCGTAAGATTTAAGGTAGGAGAGCGGGGAGTGCAGGGGGCGGGCACTCCCCAATACATGATTGTACTTACAGACTCATGCACGCATGTAATGTATGTGTAGGTGTGGATCTGGCCCACAGACTTATGCGGTTATGTGGTTTTCTGCTCGTCTGGTTTTAAATTCAGATTCAGATCTCCGCACGTTAGGCTAATTACGCCTCAGTCTGATGGTGACATCAGATGTTATCATACGGATCTCCAGGCGTGCAGAACCGAGTTCCGTTTGCTAGGAGATCCATCCGACAGGGCGGCCTATCCCCTCTTAAAACTCCGTAGTTGAGCGAGTGGGAACACGTCAGTTGTGGGCTGCTATTAGTAGTTCCATGGTGTTTAGCGGTCGTACAGAGCGCTGATCCGCACGGGACAATTAAAGTAGGGTTATGGCAGCGTAACTGCGGCTAACTCCGTACAGGAGAGGAGAGTGACAGAGGAGCCCACTGCCCCCCAACGTGCAGACAGACAGAAAACAGGCCGAGGACTGAATATGGCTCTTAGGAACTATGGAGACTACGGCACCATCCCCATATTACGCAGGGATGCGCAAAAGTATTAAGGCAGGGTCCTACTTTTGTAACTCCTTTGTGTGCAGGGGGAATGGTCTCCCATCACCCACACAAGAGGTAAGCGGTGCAGGTCTGGGTACAGTCCACTATGGGACAGATACAGCATAGACCGGATCCAGAAGTAAGCACGGACAGTGGGCCGGATCCAGAACTAGGTCCGACAGGGAACTAACGCAAGTCATTTGCGTAAGTCCCCTGTCTCGGATCATCGGCGCATGCCCGATGTTCTGCTAGCGTACCTACAGACGTACGTGAAGGGGCCGACCCTTCATCTACGAGTGCCGTATCTCCTCCACCATACAAGTGGGGATAGGCATTTAAACGTCTGTATGGCCGCAGATCTGTTTGCAAAAAGTTAAGAAAGCCATCTGGACATGTAAGTGTCCAGATTTACTGCCGATAGCGTAACCACGGACACCGCACGTAAAGCATGCAGGGGTCTGGATTTGGACCAATGCTCGCAAGTCTCCGCTGCGGAGGGTAACATAAGATAAGTGCGATCCTATATTTCGTATGAGCGAGGGTGGCGCAGAACTTCCGTGCCCTAAACAGTACCTTAACTTTTATGCACCCAGTCAGTCCTGGGCATAATGGGCTTCTCGGAGGATCGGACGTAAGGGTTTAGCCAAGCACATTTTAAATACATCCGCCCGCTCACCATGCGTACACGCAGGTTATAACGCCACGTTGTCCGATGGTTAACTGTGCGTAATATAGAAACATTCGTAGCGCCTTCCAATGCGTAACGGCCATGGACCATGTTCAGACTTAATAATGTTCGCAAACATATGCTTGCCGTGTGCGTAAGTTGGCGTTTATAAGCAATCTGCGCGCTGCAGATGTTATGCATCGAATCTCAGTACGTAGAGAGTTTATTTTAGCACATGCACAACTCCGTACAACAGGGTGTGATAACACTCCGTACGCGGGAGAATACATAATGTGGGTGGGGTTCACTAAATCCGCACAACGATACGCACGGAGAAGTTAAGGTAGGGCTATGGATGCGGAAATCCGCTCAATTGCGTCTATCAGAGGGGAGTGTCGTGGTACAGCACATAAGTGCAGCGTTTTGCTATTTCGGGCGTTCTTATAGCACTCTCCGTGTCCGCGCATGCATGGAACGCACGCATGAAGTACTTATGCACCTGAATAATGCTTAAGCGGCCTATCATACGTAAACCTGAATCCAGTCCCATGTCTCCAATACAGAACAATGGCAGCAGCGCTGGGAGAAGCTAAGTCTTGCGCTATCCGTCATTAGTAAAACCCTGGGGCTCTACTAGAAAGCCATAAGGAAAGCGAGCGCTGACACACAGCTGTCTTCCTCGTATTTCTGCTCTCTGCCTTTTTCCTTTCCTTGCAAGGATTTCCTTTGTGTAAGAAGGAGAAAAAACGAGAAACTGAACTCTAAAGCGGAGCCGTCTCCTTCTCTCATGCTGCGCAGCAAGTATTCTGACAGAGCTGCTGGTTCAACAAAAGGCAGAATAAACCGGCAAATTAGCATTTTAAATAGAATAAATGAAATTGGCAGTTAAAGGATTATGGAAACTAAACATTCTGTCATCTGGCTAATGATGGTAAATGCGGAAGGAGCAGCACGGGGAGAGATGCTTGGAATGCAGTGAGTAATATTTGAGAGGGGCTTTCCTGAGAAACACAGTATTTAGGACGGTATGCATGGCTGATGCTTGTTCCGAACGCTCCGAAATTGTTCAACAGCAGCTCATCCATATATAATATTTTCTCCAGTATATGTCAGCTTGTGTTACTGACTGCACTTGTGCAACATGAATTTCCCTGACAGTTAAACTTGGTCACTTTGCTTCCCTTCAATATCCTTTTTAAACACTCGACGCTGCTCTTCATGTATGAATAATGCCGGTATATTCAGTAGTAGCTGTTCTAAATATGTCCAACATGTGATACGATGTTCCGGCAAGGAATGACGCTTTATACATTTGTTTTAAAGGTATCTGGAGTAGATCAATGCGTCTTACTGGGGGAGGTGGTGTAACCACCGTTGATGCAGGGTTTGCAGCGGCTATGGGGCCCCAGGGGAGGGCGTGGCAAGCGGTAACTGCCCCCCCCATTGTACTCCAGGGTTGCCGACTTTTAATACCCCCCCGTACTCCAGGGTTGCCGACTTTTAATAGCTTTCCTCTGGGATCCCTGAGGGAAGCCAAGATGCATGCAGGGGGCGGGGCTTAATTATATGATTTATGCAAAACACACCATTAAGCCCCGCCCTTTGAAGATTAATAACCCCTTTACAGGTTTAATAGGGATGGGGGTGGGGCTTGATTATGCAAATGCCATCATTAAGTCCCTCCTTGTCCTTAGCACCGCTAGGATACTAGGTCCAGATCCACACTTAGGGAACTTACGCAAGTCATTTGCATAAGTCCCCTGTCTCGGAACATCTGCGCATGCGCACGCCAGAAGTTACGCATGCGTACTTACTTAATATCTTAGTTATGTATGACAGTAAGTACGCACAAGGGGCAGACCCTTAATTTACGATGGTCGTATCCTGGCCATAAAGACAAGGATAGCCATGTAAATCACATAAGTGTCCAGATTTACTATCGTTAGCAGGAAGTGCAGGGGGCGTGCAAGTACCTACAGACCCCTGCACGTACGTAAAGCATGCGGGGATCTGGATCTGGGCCCTAGTGTTACCAGCTAGGGGGGCAGGACCTGCAGGCTCACTCGGGTTCCCGGGAGAATTGCCTGAATTTCGTGAGTCTCCCGGACATTCCGGGAGAGTCGGCAACCCTGCCGTGCTCCCAGAATTCTAAGACACACCACGCTGTTTTAGGTTCCAGCCTCTGACAGCATCCATTCACATGGCGAATGCATCGCACAAATGCCAGATATGGGCCCTGTCTCCGCCCCCATCTAGACGGACCCAGTCTCCTTGCTATAGAGCCTGCGACAGTCAACTTTGCTCCTGATTAAAGGTACATAAAGGACCTGATTCACAGTTAAGATTTTTTGTGTTTTTAGGTGCGTATTTTTAAGAAGGGATATACTGCACGCCTAGTAACTTTTATACGCTATTTACGATGGACATGGGAACGCAAATTCCGTGATTCAACACCATGCACCTGAAGTCTCTAGGTTTGCAGTAACTTACGCCGATAGGGGCGTGCCGTGAATAATTAACACGGCAGATACGAAGATCGGGTGTTAGGAGGCATTTAAATGAGCAAAAGGAGGCGGGGTTATGCGGACACGTTCGTAATTAGACGCCCTACGCACACAAATGCAAATCTACAGTTAAGGGAGCCCTATGGCACTAGTAAGTCTCTTAAAAACCTGAAAACCGGAGGCGTGCCGAGGGCGTGCTATTAGTTGCCGAGGGAGTCGCCTTGCTACTAGTTGCCTATATTTAAGAATCTAACGCGTTCTTAAGTGTGAATCAGATCCAAAATCCCAGCATTGCTTAGGACACTGAGGAGCACTTGTAATGTTTAAACATTGCTTAATAGGATTTAAAAACTGCCTAACATAGAAAGCGTACTTCCAGTAAATGACGCAGAATAAAAACTACCTACAGTCACTAATGACACAAATGAATTATGTCTTATCATCACTTCTGTAACCATTTTACATTATGTCATTACTGTACTTTACCGGGACTGACATGCCCACAGATGCCAGGTGACCTCACTAATACTTTCAAGATGTTAATAGTTTAAAAAAATAGAAAAAAGAAAATCTTCCTAATTTTTCCATTCCTATTATTGTATTCAGATTTTTATTTTTTTTACATGTCTCAAAGCTGGAAACATTATATACAGATGGAAACATTATATACAGATGGAAACATTATATACAGATGGAAACATTATATACAGATGGCTACATGTGTCTGTACAAGACCCATTCACTCCTAAATGACAGGTTTGCCCACTCTTGTAAATGTAATTACACTGCAAATAAGTGGGCAAGTGATGAAAAATAAAATGGTTTTATCTTAAGCCATGAGGTCATAAGTGTTGTAAAATTGGAGGTCCCAATTATTCACAGCGGATCTAATTCAGACTTAGGAGTGCTTTAAGAACGCACGGAATAGCAGAAGTCCACCCTTATGTGGAAAGAGCGCTGCCAGGACACTCCCCTTTGATGGACGGAATTTAGCCGACTTCCGCGTCCAAAGCCCCACCTTAACTTCTATATGTGTATCGCTGTGAGGACGCTGTGTGTGGAAGTGACTAATCCAGCCTATACCGTACAATTTAAATGGCTCCCCCCACCTACATTTTGGCGTAAAGTTGCCCTGTCGTACCGAGTTGTACATTTGCAGAAATAAACTCTGCATGTAGTGAGTTCCGATGCATAACATCTTCGCAGATCGCTAAAAAAACGCCAAATTGCACACGTGGCATGCGTATGTTTGCGAACATTATTAATTTTGAATTACTTGGGAAGGCAGGTGGGCACTGAACACTCTAGCACCAGCCCTGTACAAATATAACAAGTGTAAAACTGGATAAAATACTGGGGCTTTTCCCAAATAAAATCTTTCTGATCACACGATCAAAAGACTATTCAGCAGATATCTCACCAGTGTGTACTGTCCACAGACCATTCACCAGATATCTCACCAGTGTGTACTGTCCACAGACCATTCCTCAGATATCTCAACAGTGTGTACTGTCCACAGACCATTCCCCAGATATCTCAACATTGTGTACTGTCCACAGACCATTCCTCAGATATCTCACCAGTGTATACTGTCCACAGACCATTCACCAGATATCTCACCAGTGTGTACTGTCCATAGACCACTCCTCAGATATCTCACCAGTGTGTACTGTCCACAGACCATTCCCCAGATATCTCACCAGTGTGTACTGTCCACAGACAATCTCACCATTTCTAGGATCCATGACCAATGTCTGCAAGTTGTCGTCTACCTGCAGCAGGTAATTATGTGAGCATATAATTCATAATGTGTTATTATGCATAATATGACCCTAAGCAAGAGCGCTCTGATAATTTGTAAATGTAGAAACAAATCAATCAATCAATAAATAACCAGTTTAGTATTAATACGAAATCCATCTCACATCTTAAAAGCCAGCAGAACATTAAAACTAACATGTGCAGAAGGAGAGTAAGCACCGAAAGTCGAACACAAAGCTACGCATGTGCCTGTGTCTGCTTCCATGTGCTCTGTGCTAGTGCAACAGGGAATTCCACTATATCTGAATGATAAAGGGGGCAGTGTAGTGTGTCTGCTGGGAGCAGTAACAGACAGATTCCCTGCGCTTCCTCCAAAATCTTGCACCAGTTCAGAAACTGATGTAGCAGTAAGGCTGGGTTACACTGGATAATCTTCCCAATCACCCAATCAAAAGAGCCTTTCCCCAGATATCTCACCAGTGTGTACTGTCCACAGACCATTCACCAGATATCTCACCAGTGTGCACTGTCCACAGACCATTCACCAGATATCTTACCAGTGTGTTCTGTTCACAGACTAATCCTTTGAAACAGTCTGTGATCTTTTGGAGCTCCTAATATGCCAGATCAATGATGGAAAGAGATCTTTTGCTTTTTGCAAGTGTGTCCTGTGTCTGTTAGGAGATCTTTGGACAGTACACACTGGTAAGATATCTGCTGAAACGGTCTATTGATTGTGTGATTGGTAAGATTATCTGATGAAAATCCAGGAGTGACCAGGATGCTCCCAGTGCCGATATTTCTTTGGGGTAAGTTACAGTCCAACACTATCGAGGCCAGCCCCTTTGTAAACACCATTTATTGCATACAATATTAAACTATATGGTAATGTCACAGAACACCCTTTGCTTACACAGTGTGCAAAAGATTTGCAAAAACTAATAGTGTTATATATAAAAAAAAAATCATACTTTACTTATTGAAAAATATCGGTCAGAAAAGTATATATTGTGATAAGCACTGCAAACAAACACTGCTTACACGGTGCTTATCAAGATGCTGTTTTTTTATTGTTAGGATGGTCAGACAGCAAGTTGTGCAGTTCCAACATTATACATAAAGAAAAGTATACAATCCCAGGTCCCTGCATCTAACACACACACACACACACACACACACACACACACACACTGGTCCTCTAAACAAGCAGCAGTCAATCCGCCCACAACACAAAAACCAGCTATTTAGGGGTTCCTCCATGGCACTAACTAGTTCTAAATAGACCCGTGTCTTCCAGCTGTGAGTTTTCTATAAAAAGTGAATGTGGAAGAGATTAACCATGTCAGTAGCTGAAGACTGTAGACTTATAACAAAATGACAAGTCTCTCTCTTATTCACCTGTGGCAACTACCTCCTTTGCCTCTATATATATCTATATCAGAAGAAGACCTTACATAAGATTATATATACATAAAATCCACATAACAGTCTTGTTTCATATATTTATGCTTGGAAAATCCTAAAACATTTATTTGCTATATCTTTATAGAATTTTGCTGAGAAATTTGGTAACAATATGGCAATAATGATGAAACAGATTAGTATACAAGGCACAGTATTCAGCAATGTCACAGACAAGAACTAAAAACTAAGAATAGCAAAATGATTTTAGAAAATTAGTCAGTTTTGGACTTCTAACACTCCCTAGGTAGCAGGGAAAAAGTGCGAGTCTCCTGTCTATTTTAGAGAAAGGGTTGACCTTTATATGCTTTCAGCTTTAATGTGTTATTACAATTTTTATTTTACTGTATAAACATTATGACTTCTTGACCATATAAAATACAATTTTCTGTATTTGTATTCTTTAACCTTGTTGGCATAGTTCACATAACAACTAGAAACCAGATCCAGACTTGTAACAAGGGGGTGTTTTCTGCTCTTTACAGCACAAATGCCCAAATATCGTGACTGAGCTTGGGCGTGCAACAGACTTCAAGCAAGTGGTTCAAATTCTTGCCGACGGTGGGGATGGGCGGGCCAGACCGAGTCAGGAAGTGTAAGCTGGGTACACAAGGTGGGAGAGGGGGGTCTATCTAAATGTTACAGTAAGGGTGTGTATAATCCCTTACGCCCTCTCCATATTTCCAAGTCATCACCATTCTACGTGGAGATGGCGTGAAGATCTTATGGTAGGGCCTTGCTATCATAACTCCATGGTTGTGAAACACAATACAGTGGGGATCCAGCACTGGATCGTAGTGCAAAGGAATCCAAGTTCTGATTCCTAAGTCACAATTGCAGCTTGATACCTATAAGTATTATTAGTACAATTAATACTGAGTGCGTGTCCCCGCTAATAACGGACCTATTTCCTAAGGGCCATTCTCTCCTGTACAGTTTCGAACTGGCTGGAATATTGATTGTTTATGCCTTGATGACGTATATCAACCAATCCCCGGAGCACCGAACACGGTGCATGAGAGGTAAGCCTAAAAGCTATCCCCAACCCTTTCCCTAACCCTAACCATCCCCTTCCATTACCCCAACCCTCTCTTCCCCACAGCCTGGCCCTAACCCTCTCTTCCTTGCAGCCTGACCCTAACCCTAACCCTCCCTTCTCCCTAGTCTGACCCTAATACTCGCTTCTCTAAAGCCTAACCCTAAGACCCCTCTCCCCGCAGCCTGACCCTAACCCTCCCCTTCTATGGTCCTAACCCTCCCTTCTCCCTAGTCTGACCCTAATACTCCTTTCTCTAAAGCCTAACCCTAAGACCCCTCTCCCCGCAGCCTGACCCTAAGACCCTGCTCCCCGCAGCCTGACCTAACCCTCCCCTTCTATGGCTCTAACTCCAATGAAATACTCACCCATTCATAAAAAAAATTCTAAAAAGGCTGCCTACTCCAAATAGAGACAGCCGAAAAAAAACTTTCGTCTGTCTCTATTTCTAAAAGCAGTGGGAACTGCTAACAATTAATACTATACTTAAGCAGAAAAGGTGGTTTTGTTTTCATTAACCTAGAAGTTCTGAATGACTTGTAGTGATAGCTGTGATCGAGTAATAGGCGGTCAGTTGCGCTAAATATTATTAAAAAAATAAATAAATAAATAACAAAAATAAAATTTGTTTCCACCACTGATGTGTCTTCCAAAAAAAAATACTTTTTTAGTTATAAAATTCCCACTTAATATGCTGACGTAAGCAGAAATGATGAAAAATTCAGTACTTTATTTCTATCTAGCTAATGACAATTACTCTTCAGACTAGAGGCATATTATCTGCATCCAGACTGACCACTTTTGTTGAAGCGTAACTGAAGATCTCTGACACTTTGATATGCTGCTGGAATGCTTATAAAACACCTCTTCAGTCACATAAATGGAACTGTAAATAGGGCTAATCAGAAACACCTTAGACCCTTCTCTTTAAAAAAACATTAGATCCAGGTGTGCTACGAGTGACAACTGTCTCATTCTCCATGGGAAAAAAAATATGTGTTTCTAACAGGAAAACAAGAAAAGAATCTCCCCAAAGAGGAAAGAAAGTCTGCTGCTAACATCACGAAACGCAATCAGTCTGCGCATATATAATACATAATCCCGTGTAGATAACAAAGTCTAAACTCCAGTTCCAGAGGAACAACCAATTCCTCCCTTTAGAAGCAAAAACACAAGTAAAAGGAAATGCAATTATATAATTAAAGAATTGTCGGCAAGAAAAGCCCCTTTTAGAAATAAAAAAGAAAATTTATTGCAAAAAGAAAGGTATTTTCTAATTTTTTTCCTGCTATTTTGCCGATGGGCATATACCAGCCCATTCATTTTTTGAAGCCGCCGGACACCACCGGAGAGATAAGGCTTCTTTAGGGTTAGGCTGTGGGGAAGGGAAGGTTAGGGTCAGGGTCAGCAAAGGTGAGGGTTAGGGTTAGCGTAATGGAAAGGGAGGGATAGGGTCAGCCTGCTGGCAGAGGAGTCTTAGGGTTAGGCTGCATGGATGGGAGTCTTAGGGTCAGGCTATGGGAAGAGAAGCCTTAGGTTTAGGCTATGGCAAGGGGAGACTTAGGGTTGGGCTATGGGGAAGAAATCTTAAAGTCAGACTGTGGGGAGGAGAGGGTAAGGGTAGTGGAAGGGGAAGGTTAGGGAAAGGATACAAAGTTCACTTACAATTCACAGCATAGGTTTTGGTCCAGGGACAATCGATTGCTTCTCCTCCTCAAGGCAGAAGCAATCGATTTCCCAATCCATATGAAATGCACTGGTATGAAACGGTCCTTTCGGAAAAGGGCCGTTCGTACCAGCAACCCACACCCATATATATCACAGTTGCCAACTTTTGCAAATGAGTTTATTGGGAAGACTGGGAATAGGAGATCCACTGACTTCTTCAATTCTATAGAAAAGCTAAAAGTAGGTGACACTGCAGCTGATTAACAAGAGGCCAAAAGTGTATTCTTCATTCCTGTCTCCGTTTTTGAAGTCATGTTGTCCATAAAATTGGCCACCTCCATAGGCCGCAATGCAGGTAAATAGGCCACAATTTCTGAATTCTGTCATCATACTGCAATGACTTCTGGGTCTGACTTACTAAACTGCAGAAAAGGAGAAGTGGAGATGTTGCCCATAGCAACCTATCAGATTCTAGCTCTCACTTTTCTATTACCTACTAGAGAATGTCAACCAGAATCTGATTGGTTGCTATGGACAACATCTCCACTTTTCCCTTTTTCAATTGCATAAAAAACAGAAGCTTGTATAAAGCGCTATAATTCATGAAAGATTCTCGTTTTATGGTGCTCTAGAATTTTTAGGAGTAGGCCAAACCATGGGCTAGATCCAGACCTACGTTCATGTTACGTTTGTTAGCGTAGTATATTTACGCTAAAGTAATTACTATGCACGCCCCTCGCTCGTATATACTATGACCGTCTTGCGCTTGCCAAACCCTACCTTAACCTTTCAAAGCGTAACTACTGACATACGTAAAGGCTTCACATACATAAGTGCCTAAGAATGCCCCTACTGTATGATTTACATGCCTCACCCCGCCTCCGAAGCGTAATTACGGGTGTCGTATTGATGTCAAGCCCCTTTGTTCGTAGTTACGCTGTTGATATGTGGCTGGTACATACGTTTAGAGTTACGTGGCGTAACATCTTCTGCGCGCATGCGCAGTAAATACTAATGGCCCATTTTACGTCAGCGGCTAGCGTACGTAGTTCTGCATCTGGCCCCTTGTTTATGTTTTTGTTTTTTTTCAATAATCTCAATACCAGAATACGAATAATCATAATATACTTTTAATAAACACAATGGCCCATATTCAGAGTACTGGACGTATAACATATACGTCCGGTGTTTAGCGATTTCTATTACTGCGCATGTGTAGTCACTTTTTTACGTAATCTACGTATCTTTTTCTTACGTAGATTGAGTAAATGCGGTCTTGTAGACCGCATTTACGCAATCTACGTAAGAAAAAGATACGCAGATTATGTAAAAAAAATGACTACACAGAAGATGTTACACCGGACATATATGTTATACGTCTGTTACTCTGAATACGGGCTAATATACTTTTATTATTAAGCAAGATACCGGCCTAATAGGGTTATACATACACACTTTACAAATGAATAGATTCCTAACCCTGCAGCAGGTTCTATGAAGTGATTACGTTTGGCAGAGGCGTCCATCAGAATTCATCTGTATATGCATAGAATACAATTCAGCTCATGGTGGAGGCCATTAGGAAGCGCTCTGCTTGTGGCCGATGTTTTGTGGATACAGATAAATGGCTTTTCATACAGACTTCAGAAGTCATTACAGCGGCTGAAAGATGCAAACAGAGGGCATAATGCTGACCGCAGCAATGTGCGCCCGGCAAGTGTGGAAATGACAAGGCAATTACTCTGTTGTGTTATGTTCTCTCTTTTTATTTCAGATGGGTTTGACTGCAAAACTCAAAGCAAATCACAGCTATAGTAACAGTAATTGAGCCGCTGGAAATGTGATTCTTACATCAAGTTATACAATGGTTTCTGATGTTCAGAATTTTTATATGTGTAAAGGACGAGTAGAAGTTACCTGTAAGTAAAATTAATGTGTTGCGAGTCCCCCGCATCGATGGCTGTCATTACAACGTTGCGACAGCTGAAAGTGGCTTTTCGGCTGTCTCTATTTTGAATGACAGTCGTTTTAGATTTTTTTTAATGTGATTTGCATACTCAGCCATTCATTTTTGGAAGTGTCGTCACTGGACAACCGGAAAGGTGAGTAACCCTCTCCGGGGACTTAGGGTTAGGCTGGGAAGGAGGGGAGACTTAGGGTTAGGTTGCGGGGGGCAGAGTTAGGGTTAGACTGAGAGGAGGAGAGGCTTATAGTTAGGCTGGGGGGGGGGATAGACTTAGGGATAGGCTGCAAGAGGGGTGGACACTTTGGGTTAGGGAGTGGGTTGGGGATCGAATGCTTACTCACCTTTTGGAGAAACGTGTTCGGTGCTCCAGGGATTCATTCTATTCCTCTTCACCTCATAAGCAATCAATTGCCAAGCCATTTCAGAACTGGCTGAGAGGGAACGGCTCTATCAAAATAGGGCCAATCGCAACGGAGACCCGCACTCCATTAATGTGTACTCAACACACGAGATTTACGCTAATTATGGGACATTCTGTAAGGTTTACATTGTACATTTTGCACTCACTTGCTTACCTTTCTTTACAAAAATGACGACAGTTCCCATCACACATAGCAAAGTTATCAATCCAAAAGTGTTCCCCACGAAAAACTGTGATGGGAAATCCCAAAACCCCCCCCCCCCCCCCCCCTCCCCAAAACCCCCCCCCCCCCTCCCCCTTCATGTATTAAATCAATCATTGAACTTCCGAAACAGAAAAATAAAAAAGATTTATTTGAAAAGGATTCCTCGCATGCACATATAACATAAAACCAATGCATGTACAGAATGGGTGCAATTTGGACGTGAGATTTGCGACACATTGTATTCCGCAAATGCAGCCGCAAGAGCAGTGATATTTTTTCTAGTTTCAATGAAGACAGCGTGGACACAGCGTGTAATCAGGATCTGATAACACCAACAGTGACATGTAGCATTATTCCATAACCTTAACCCTCCCCTGCTATCAGCCTAACCTTAACTATCCATGTCCCACAGTCTAACCCTAACCCTCACCATTAATGTTCTGTAGCCTAACCTTAACACTCCCCTGTCCAGACTTTAACCCTTCCTGTCCCGCATCCTAACTCTAACCCTCACCCCTAACCCTTCCTCGTTCCACAGGCTAACCTTAACCCTCTCCTCTCCGGAGCCTTACCCTAACCATTGCTGTCCTGCAGCCTAACCTTAACCCTCCCTTCTCCAGAGCATAACCCTAACCCTTTTTGTCCCGCACCCTAACCAGAACATATCCCTTGTTGAAATAACACCACTCGACATAGTACCCATTCCGGAATGTATATTTTCACAAAAAGCTGTCAGCAAAGGTCTGGCCCAAATTGCCTGTATAGTTGCCGTTTCCGCACAGAGTAGTCTCCTTCCACAAGACTTCTGCCGGAGCCCTTGACATCACCCCTTACATGGCAAATTGACATAGAAAGGGAAAACTTGCTTATTTTAGGTGTTCTCTGGGTACACTACGGTTGCTGACTTCTAAAAGCTTCCCTCTGGAAGATTCCGGAGGGAAGCCATTGATTCATGAAGGGGCGGGACATAATGACGCAATTTATGCAAATCATGTCATTAAGCCCCACCCCTTGGCTATAAATTACCACTTTTGGGGTTTCATAGGGATGTGGCTGGGGCTTGAATAAATTAGTGCAGGGGGGCAGGACTTGAGGCCGTGGTTTCATGGAAACCACGAGCCTCAAGTCCTTTGCAGGAGATCTTCCGGCTTTCCCGGGATACCGGGAGAACTGCCCCAATTTCGGGAGTCTCCCAGACATTCCGGGAGAGTCGGCAACTATGGTATACACAAAGCAAATAATGTAAAACACGTAAATAATAAAAATACAGTATAAAACATGTTACATGCTGATAACTGAGAGCCGATCCCATGATGTGTAAAACACCACAAGCATTTTATGTCACAAGGCCTTTCAAGAACAACAGGTCTATTGACGTTATTCCTCTCCATCAGACCTGTCCATTCTCAAACTTTTTCTTGTCCAGCTGAAGAGAAAACTTAGGCTGCGTTGTTCCAGCGCCTCAAGCCAAGAATTATTACAGCTTGTGCCAAGACTAATACACGCTCTTGGAATAGATAGAGATTACTGAGACCCTTGTAAACTACATCACACTGAGCACTTGTCTGTTCTAGCAGCAGAAAACAGACCAGGTCGTCTAAGCCGGGATGGAATGTTATGAGAGTGATACGTATTCATGACAAAACAATGACATGGTATCAAAAAGCAGCATCTATACAGTAACATATACCTTTGTCAAAGACGGCGTGGTGGAAAGCTGGAATGGGCAGTGTCTCTGTTAGCCGGGGCTCGCAGAAGTAGGCTTCCAGCCAGGTCGTACACTGCTTCAGCGATGCAATCATTTCCTGTGGGCCCTCGCATACCTTGAATGGTGCGGAGGTGTCCTTAGCCCTGCAAATGACAGAACATTAATGTGTTTTCCTTCCAACCCAGGTTACTTTCCTGCAATAAATTAGCAAGCAAAACAAACTTAAGTCAATGAAAATGCATCTACCTTCTAAAAGCATTTGCATTCTAAGGTTATTTCAAATGAAAGGAAGTCATTAACTGGATAAAGATTTAAAGGAAATCAGTGAAATGTTTTAGGCTTTTTTTCTTTATTCTGTGCAAAAATATAAATATGGCCTCACTATCCAGACAAGATGATATAAGGAACCACAACATATCATTTATAAACTAGATAATGCTTTCCAGCTCCATGTGCAGTTACCAAAGTTGCATATAAAGCTATCTGAACAAAAAGAAGACACAAAGTAAATACATTGAGTGATGAGAGATAAAGGATTTACAGTGTCCCATGTAAGAGGGTGTGGTTTGCTGGTACGATGTGTCCATTTTACACACATTGGGCCTGATTCAGACTTCATAATGAGCTTGAAATTAAAAGAGGAAAGTTACTCCTGGGCTAAACCATGGTGATTGCAGGGGAGTCATATTTCATCTGTTGCAAACAGTATTAGAGTTGAGAGATGATGTTTCCTATCCCAAGTCTAAATAACAGTGTGATAGTAAAGC